>RJWJ010006175.1:0-63804 GCA_004363605.1 Indri indri
ATTGGACAGCTAAAAATATATATAGAAAAAATTAGCCGAGCATGGTGGCGCATGCCTGTAGTCCCAGCTACTCGGGAGGCTGAGGCAGTAGGATTGCTCGAGCCCAGGAGTTTGAGGTTGCTGTGAGCTAGGCTGACGCCACGGCACTCGCCCCAGGCAAGAGAATGAGACTCTGTCTCAAAAAAAAAAAAAAAAAAAAGAATCCCTAAGATGGTCTCTCCTTTTTTTTTTGTTCATACCTCTACATTTTCCTATGTATTATGATTATTTGGGCCTGTGTGTTATCTTTTGCTAGACTGTAAGCTCCTTTAGAGGTTCTAAAGGTTTTTGTATGTCACCACCAGTTTCTCACCCAGTAGGTGCTCAATAAATGTGTTGAATGGATGAATACAGGAGCTGTTTTTAATCATACCTCACTTTGTTTGGGAAAGAATTCAGGGACAAGAATGGAATCTGAGCCCAGAGCAGCCACTTGAGTCGATATCACCCCTTTGCTATCACAAGTACTAATAAAGTTCAGGACCAAAGTCTTCAGTATGTGAAGTGCCTGTGGCTACATCTCAAAGAATCTGGCTATCCAGAGAGCAGCAGAAATGTGAATGGGTAAAACTAGCACACAGCTCTCGAACTCTTGTATCTTATTCCACTGGCTTTTTGGCAACAGATTCCCCTTTCCTAATTGTGCCTGGCAAAGGCTGGTATTAAAATGAGTTTGGGGTTGCTGAGCATACAACCACCTACAGGACCATGCTGGGTAAGCAGGACAGGGAAACAAAGTGCATTTTAGATGACTTCTGAATAATCAAGTGTGGCTCGTTTAGAGTCTACTTGTTGAGGTCAACCAAAGGAGCAGTATAGCATAACGGTTCCCGATCTTGGACTTTGGAAATGGACTCCCGCAGTTCGTGTCCTAGCTCTACCGGCTGAGATGCTGTCACAAGCTCACTGCCTCCATTTCTTTTTCTGTAAATGGGGGAAATAGTACAACCTGGGGAGAGGTGTTATGAAGTCGAAGTGAGGTGAAATGGGGCAGTATCTAGCACAGAGTAAGTGCTGTATGAGTGTTGCTTCTTCCTGTTACTGAGTTTCAGGGATTGGTTATTCCCTCTGGATTCCCTACGGCTTTGTGATAGGGCCAAAATCTCCATCCTTCAAATAGGCAATGCTTTACACGACAGCAGCTTCCTACCCACCTTCAAATTCTGGAAGAAAACACAGTCATCAGAAAACCGGGATTCCTGGATGAGGGGTACTTGTCCTGGATCTTAGGACTTCTGCAAAGCCTCCGTCGGGGGAAACTGATCTCCGGGGCAAGTCCCAGGGCGGTGTATACAGAAGCTCTCTCCTTCGCTGTTCTTCTGACCTTTCCAGACCCTGAAGCAAAGGCAGAGAGAGGGCACACACCCTAGCCCCATTCTTGCCTGCTTCTCCTCTGGCAGGCGCTCCTGGGGAGATAAGGTCTCACCTCCGTCTCTCTATTCCTTTCACACAGAACCCCCAAAATTCTTTGAACTTTAGTGGTACAGAAAATAAACAAGACTCTCCTTCCAAACAAACATTTCTCCCTAAGTTAGAAAAAAAAAGAAAAAATTCCCTTCTTTCTTCCAATCTTTTGCAAGATTCAGAAAGATGAATGAATTTCCCCAGGTAAAAATCCTTTATAGCTGTGTGAAAACTGGGTTGTTCTTCAAGTCTTTAGTTAAAGAGCCTCTGGTGACACCTTAGTTTCTAGAAAGGCTGCCCAGGGATTGCAGCTATCTTAAGCATTGTATTGAAATGGTTTAGAGATCCCCAACATGTGTCCTGGAAATAGAAAGGAGTTAGAAGAAAGCCAGTCACCAGGACTCCACAGAACTTTAGAATGACAGGTAGTTTATAAAACAAGGAGTGGTGTTTTGGGAAAAGAGCTCTGAGGGCAGCAGGCAGATCTGGATAATCAGAGTCAGAAAAGAACAGGCATGCTCCTTACGAAACGAACCAAAACCCAACCTCGTCCTTGCCAGAAATGAACCAATGGGAGGTGGAGTGGGGACCAGGAAAGGCCAGCCGAAAGGAGTCCCTGCATTTAGGGTGAAATGGAAAAAGGGACTATGCCTAGGAAACTTACACTAAAATGGCCAGTATTTGTAGGGTCCCATGATGTCATTTCTGTAAATCATGCTGAGGTGATACCGACAGTATTCCTTTCCATCAGTATCCAGAAGCCGTCAACTTATACCCATTTGCTAGGAACCAAGCTAGACTGATGTCATGTCCGTGCTTGCCACCCTTTATTTCTTGCCTAAAAGAAGTACAAAACTGAAGTCAGAATCTGGTTTTTTTTTTTTTTTTTTTGAGACAGAGTCTCGCTCTGTTGCCCGGGCTAGAGTGCCGTGGCATCTGCCTAGCTCACAGCAACCTCAAACTCCTGGGCTCAAGCGATCCTTCTGCCTCAGCCTCCCGAGTAGCTGGGACTACAGGCATGTGCCACCATGCCCGGCTCATTTTATATATATATACATATATATATATGCATGTATATATATATTTTTTTAGTTGTCCAGATCATTTCTTTCTATTTTTAGTAGAGACAGGGGTCTCGCTCTTGCTCAGGCTGGTCTCGAACTCCTGACCTTGAGCGATCCACCTGCCTCGGCCTCCCAGAGTGCTAGGATTACAGGCGTGAGCCACCGCGCCCGGCCCAGAATCTGGTTTTAACAGGGCACACAACCCAGCCTTCACGCTCCAAGAGTCTATAGCAACATACTTTTCTAGCTCTCTGAACTGCACTAAAGAAGGAAGAGCAAGGGAGACCTCAGGAGCTGTGGAAAGTCATGTGGAGACCCAGCATTTGAAAATAGCTGCAACCTGATGGCTGGTAAGGAAGTTTATGCTTGACTTTAACATTCACTGCAAAAAAAGAGAAAAAACCCACACATAAAAGCAATGTCTAGCTCATTTTTGTCAATGTGGTTTTTTCACGAATTATTTTTGGAACACTTGAGGAGTGTATAGACAGAAGGGATGCGACCTACAGTATATGCCAAGGTTTGTCTAAAAATATTTTACACCTGTTCTGTTCTGCACACTGGTCATATTTTATCAGTGAAGTAAGGACTCATAACGCCAGACGGAATGTGTTTTTCCTTCCAAGTCTTCAATGTTTTTCCCTTCTGTAAAGCAAAACCTCCTCTTCTTTTCTACCTGCACTAAAATAAAGCTAGCACCACTATCCATATGACATATCCACCCCCAGAGCTACATTTTAACTACTATTCCTGAACCAATATTGTTTAAACAAGAACCACTTCAATATTTTTCACAACGGCATGGACACTTTAATTTAGCAAACATTTTTGGCTGTTCCCAAAAGGAATGTCAACTGGTGCACTGGGTTTAAATCAACTTGCCGATTATATGAAAAAGAATGCTGAAACGTTGGTTTCGTTCAGTGCCTCAAAACCAGAAATACAAACTCAGTGATAGTTCCAAAGTATGAAGACCTTTTAGGATATTACAGTAGAACCTTAATTCTCTGTTGATGCAAATAACTGACTAGACAACAAAATGTTGATAGAAGACAGTTATGGTCTTCATTCACTTTTCTGATTTCAATGGACAGCAAATGCGGCTAAAATTCTGGACTTCATGGTTTCTAAATAGTGTAAGCACCTATGGAGTCATGTTTTATTGGTTCATGGACAATTCTTAATAGCAAAGTGATTGGTTCTCATAGCTCCCCAAGAAAGTATATTGGTATCACTGTTCCCATTTTGCAGATAAACAAACTGAGTCAGCTGAGTCAAATGACTTATTATGATTAAGCAAGGAATTAGACCAATAATTACAAATAGCCTCCAGACTTGAACTGCTTCCTGATTAAATGTTTTCTTCTAAGGTTTGCCCAATTGTGAGATGATCTCAAAGTTCTCACTAATTACTACATATACAAAGCAAGTTTTTAAAAATATAAAATCTTAAAAATCACATGTTGAGGAATGGGTAATAGAGGTTTACTACTTACCAAATTCCATTAATAAGACTTTTAGCCCACTGTAAACCTCCTAAAGCCCATCTAAGAGTTTAGCAGTATTTGGTCCAAATTCTAACTAACTCAAAAATCTGAATAGTAGGCAACATAGTGTAACAGGATTTAATCTTACAGAAACTACAGAAATTCTCCTGAGCCATTTTTTCAATGGGCTCTTCTGTTCACTGCGCAGTTTAAATATGTTCAAAACCATGAAACAACAATAAAGGGCATATAAGCTTACCCATAATAGCTTATGTTTCTTAAATGTAACCACTTTTTATTTTAAACCAAAATATCTGATTTTTTTCAAGAAAGGCTTTCAGAACAAGTTTGAAATGAGAAGTCATTTGGTTTCTTTTTTTCTTTCCTTTTTTTAATTTTAGACAGTCTCACTCTGTCACCCAGGCTGGAGTGCAGTACTCTCATCACAGCTCACTGCAACCTCCAACTCCTGGGCTTAAGTGATCCTCCTGCCTCAGCCTCCTGAATAGCTGGGACTACAGGCACATGGCACCATGCCTAGCTAATTTTTCTATTTTTTGTAGAGACCAGGGTCTCGCCCTTGCCCAAGCTGATCTTGAACTCCTGGCTTCAAGTAATCCTCCTGCCTTGGTCTCCCAAAGTGTAGGATTATAGGCATCAGCCAATTTACTTGGCCTTGGTTTCCTTAACGTTTTAAAATAAAAGTAAAAAGACCGTTTATCACAACATCTATTATTATAGAAATCCTATATTACAAAAGTTTGCCTTAAGGTAGCTTTTCAAAGTAATTTAAAAATAAATCGTAGATACACATTGCTGAAGATTACTTTGGTAAGTCATTTGGCCTTTCTTTAGAGTGTTTATCAATACACATGGATGAGAAACGTGTATGAAAATAGCCACAGGGGGCCAATGGTTGTAATTTTACTTAGATGTAATGGGGCCACTAAATCTGCGGTCTTTAGTTTCAGGGAATCATCCAGCGGTTCTAAAATGAGAGAAGTAATTTATATGATTGAATTAAGAAAACCAACATGAGTATTGATATAGAGTAATGATTTCTAAAAACATTTCCGGATAACCTATGATTGCAGTTTATGGCCAATGGAAATATAAAATCTCTCTCTCAGAACATCATTGTGACTTCTGTGCATGTTTCACGCTAGATAGACCCTTCTCATTAACACTTTTGTAGAGATTCTGCCAGTCATGTGGCTCATACAAAAATGGTTTTATTTCTGATTTCGAATCAGAATAGCGACTCATCTGAGGGAACAAAGCATAGTGCTTAAGAGCATGAACCCTGGGACCACTACCCGAGTTTGAATTCCAAGTCTGCCACTTATGGGCCATGCCATCTTGGGTGAGTTAAGCTTTCTGTTCCCTTCCGCCCTGCCCCCGCAATCTTTAAACCGGGTTAGGACTGCACTTGACACATAGTAAGGGCTACATGTATATTTGTTAACTGAAAGATTTCTAAGATCAAAAGGTGGGTTCAACAAACAACTATACTAATTTTACAGTCGTATGCACATAGATATTGATCCTGTATCTTTTAAAATAATATATCTTCCTCATGTACCACAAAAACTAAAGAACTCTATCTCAGGTGACCTCCTGGGCCAAACTGATTAAGCATCAACTGATTGGCATACTAAACAACGTTATGTGTTTTATTCGGCAATGACCGTTGTACATGCTTGTCTTCTAACAAGGCTGTTTTCCTCTTATCTGTTTTTGCACTAGAGTTGTTATCCAGCTTCTGACAAAAGCATGCATTCCAGTCAAGCAAAGATACACATTTGACATACCATGCCTATACTATTTTCTGTTTGTGTAGGAAAAGGGTATTGAGGACGGTCTCCAATCAGCATTTTCATTAGTTTAAATATGTCCAAAGAGAGAGACATACATTATTTTCTTTGTATACTACAGTGGCTTGTTTTAAAATAAACTAAGTCCTGGAGGTTTGTTAGATTATGTCTCTCAATTAATATGCCAGTACTAAGACATCTATATGTGCATGAAATTTACACCAACATACAGTAGAAAAACATTTAAACTTGGGAGCACCTTTAGTTTCACCTTCAAAAGCTAACTAATCATAACAAATAAAGATTGTCATCTTTAAGGAGGCATTTTGAAGAAGGCCTACATTTGCCATCCATTATAGGTGAAAGCTAGTTAAAGGAAATTTCACAATGTACCTGATTTTAGAAAAGATAAGGCAGGACAGTAAAGAAATATACTAAATTCAGAAAACCACCTTTGGGTATCATTTTCCTCACTCATCCATGAGCTATGTAATCTCTAAGGCAGCATTTTGGACACAGGATGGGGTATTCAGAGACTGCTACAGAATCTATACTTACAGGAGTCAAAAAGATGGGAACGATCTATGAAGATAATGAATTCATCAAACCCTCAACTAAAACAGTCTCCACAAAGAGGGCCAAAAGCATGATGGCACAGTGGGGAGGAAAAGATTTGGGACTAAGATGTAAGTTTTTCTAAGACGTGCTAGACAAAAGCAGCTTTTAAAAAATTTGCATTCCTAACGAGCAAAAAGGGCATGAAAACAAGACTTTTGTTCATTTAAGAAAAAAATTATAGGCCAGGCACAGTGGCTAACACCTGTAATCCCAGCACTTTGGGAGGCCAAGGTGGGAGGATCACTTGAGGCCAGGAGTTCAAGATCAGCCTGGGCAACACAGTGAGACTTTTACAAAATAATTAAATTAGCCCGGTGTGGTGGCATGCGCTCATAGTCCCAGCTACTCAGGAGACAGAGGCAGAAGGGTTGCTTGAGCCCAGGAGTTTGAGATTACAGTGAGCTATGATTAGGTCACTGCATTCTAGCCTGGGCAACAGAGCCAGACCCTGTCTCAAAGAAAAAAAAAAAAATGAAGCTCTCAAGGACACCAAGCTCAAATCAAACTAATAGTTTTCAAGAGGACTATCGAGATAAAATTTCGGGGAGGAGGGGTAAAAAAAAAAAAAAATATATATATATATATATATAAAAAATTTCGAGTTAATCCTTCTCAACTGTCAAACATAGGTACCGAGATGAAATTTCCCTGAGATTTTTGTCAGTACATATATATATATCCTTAAAACCTGAAACAGATATTCATATTTACATTAAGCTCAATATTTAAAATCTGAATGTGTGTGTTCCAGACTGTTACAAATTCTATTGTTTATGTACTGTCCAGCTACCTTATTCTGATTTTCAGAAAATGTTAATTTGAGCTTTTCGTTTTTAAATAGGCAGTTTTCTTCCAAGCCTATAACTTTGCCAAGTCTCTTGCAGAAACTAGCGCTTATAATCATTACCCTGATTATTCTCTTACAGCTATTCAAACTTTGTGATCACAAAAGCATGTAATTGGCAAGTGTTGGCAGAGCAGCTCTCTGCAGGTCCCACTCGCTTTTCCAATACTTCTTCATAGCCTCATTCTGTCCACTAAAGGACAAAGGCCTCACCATGGAGCTGACGGAACAGCTTCGCTCTGTTATTCCCAGTGCTTGTTTCTTTAAAACTTTTTATTGCTCTAAACTGCATGGGTAAATGACAAAAGGCTTTTGTGGACTGGTGTCCGAAAAACTCATTTGAGACCAAATTTATTTCACTGGTAACTCAGAGTGTGCCAGTTTCTTACTATAAAAGTACAAAGCTATTTTTTTCTTCTAGTTGAAGACAACTTTCTCACCAATACTGTATCAGCACTGTATCAGTGGACACTAAGACAGTGAAATGACTCATTTTACTTTAAAAATAGTATTCTTCCTTCTAACTCCTTATGGTTTTGAAAAACTCCATCCTCACTGAGCCACTACAATTTGACACACTATCAGTAACTAATCTTTAAACCCCACAAACCAGGTTGGGCACCCACTTGCATATGTGAACGTTTCTGCTGAACACAAACATTAGCAACCTGTCCAACTGAACGGATTTTCATCATAAATTCTCTAGCTAAACACAAGGACTAAACTCTAACGATTAATAAACAGATCACAATCTTTTCTTTTTAAAGTTAGGTCAGGTGCTTCGTCCAAGAAAGCTTCCTGAGCTCTTCGCCTCCCATGCAAAAACAGAAAACTGACCCAATGGTCTCTCTCTCTCTCCATATAAATTTCAAATAAATCCTCTCAGATTACACGAGTCAATTTCATCTTATCACCTGACTCGCTCCTAGAGGTCAGCATGCTGACACCACATTTTAAAATCTGCTATAGAGTTGACTAATTTTAACATATCATTCCCACCATGAGACAAACATGGACTGAAGAGCGTTGTTAAAAAAAAAAAAGAAAGCTGTCCCGAGCATTGGTCAGTCAGACTACACAGTTTACAGTTTTGATAGAACAACTTCTTATGTGGTGAAATACTATCTGGCACAGCAATTGAGCAATTGCTTTCCATTACTGCTTCGTGATTCAATTCCCTATTCTTCCTTAGCATTTACAACAGAACTCCAGAGGTAGATCTTTAGAAATGCTTAAAAATAAAGACAATAGGCATTTTTAATTTTAAAGAATTTTAATACAAACTTAATATAAACTATTTCAGTCCCTCTTAACATGTAAGACACTGACTCAAAATACTTTTATACCATTTTTTCAAGTATTGCACAATATAGGTACAAAATTAATATTTACGATTACATTTTCTTCCATAATATATAGCAAAAATCTTTAAACCTTTAACAGAAAATACATTTTTTTTAAAAAGCAAATATTCGTACATTTTAATTCCACCACTAAAGGAATATCCTGTACACAATTTTTAGAATAGTTGATGTCTTTAAGATGGATATTTTACAATTTCAGTAAAAAAAATACAACATGAAGCTGCTGCTGTCACAGATCACTGTAGTAAAAAGATATAAATGCAATACCATGTCGTAGAAACAATATATATATCCTCTGATATTTTACAAACTTTGTACTAAATTAAATTATACAATTAGAAAAGACCAATAAACCCACTTATTAGTGCCAATTTTTTATAAAAAAAAAATCAGCCATGTCCTTGCTATATCTTAAATACTGTAAGAGGCCATATCTGAGAGTATACTTTAAAATATACAGTCAGTATAAAATAACTTTGTGCTTGGTTGGCAAATGAAAAATGATGCATGTTTTATTTTTGTAACCAAGCTTGAATGTATCCTTACTATAAGCTTTAAAAAAAATCTCAAGGAGGTACAAAGGAAAAAAAAAAAGATCCCCCTTGGGCCCGTGCATTTTAACTTGTACATTTTTTCCTTTTTTTAGTTAGCCATAACAGGCTGGAATTGCTGGTTAGAATACTGCATGTTATTTAAGCTAAAATTCAAGCCATCTACAAAAGACTTCTCATTGAGGCCTCCATAGGCCGCAAACACATCAAAGGCATTACTGTACTGGAGAGGACTGAGGTTAAGGGGGCTGTCACCTGGGAACATTCCATTGGTACTACTACCTTGACCCTGCATATTAGGAAAAATAAATTCCTTGGCATTAGGAGAAAGAGCAGAGGTTTTCTGCTGTTGTTGCTGCTGCGGTGGCGGTGGCGGTGGTGGTGGCTGGGATGGCTGCTGCTGTTGCTGTGGCTGCTGCTGGCTACCCAGGCCGAGCCCATACAGAGAGTGCATTGAGGACGAGATGGCTTTCTGCTTCAAGAGGTCATTCACATTCAAGCCGAGGTTGATAGGAGAAGTACGTGCAACCTTGTTGCTACGGCCACTATTCTTCATTTTGGTAGAGCCAAACTTGGTGGCAGCAAAAGTGGCAGTGGTAAAGGTTAAAGGCTGAGTGGACCGGGGCATGAAGGTAGGGCTTACAGCAGCAGAGTGACCAAAGGGAGGCGATGGAGAGCTGGACACTGATGAGGCTGGGTCACTTATGGGCATAAAAACCTGGGCCTCTGGGTTAAAGCTGTTTTTGATCTCCTTATCCAACTCACATCCATTTTCATTATTATCATCCACATAAAGCACCTTCACTGGTCCCTTTTCACCAATTTGGTAGGAAACCTCAAATGGGTCGATCCAAACACTAAGATCCTGTGGCAGATTGCCACGAACATCATCAATGTCCAAACCACTCTCTTTGGATGCTTGTTCAATCACTGGGTCCACTTTCTCCCCTACGTGTATGCATCTAAACCCTGATCCTTTGTATGGCTTTTCAGGATACCAGTGCCCTTCATATTTCTTCTTAAGAAGTCTTTCAAGCTCTTCACCAAAAATGTTGACACGTCTCCTGGGAAGCTTATTGTACAAATATGAAATAATAAAATTTAGTGCTACTTGGATTTCAAGCTGCATAGCTGCTATGCCACAAAGTTAGGTTTGTTTCAACTCTCCCACCAAAAAAAAAAAAAAAAAAATAGAAAGAAAGCGTTCAGTTTGTGGCAGGGAAACAAATTTTCATTCAAAGTGCTGGTATTGGTAGATTATCCTTCACCTTGAGTGATCTTGTTCCTTAAAACAAAACAAAAGCAAACATGTCCAAATAAGATAAATGTAATATAAGTCCCATGACCTTTTTGTATACTCCTAGAGTAATTTTACTTTTGAAAATCTCTAATAGGCTAGAAAGCCTGAAAAATATAATTAGTAAAAAATAAAGTAACATACAACAGAAAATTGTTTAGTAAAATTCAGACTCTCATAGGAAACTGCAGGTTTATAGTTAAAATAATATCTTTTAAAATCCTATTTACTTTGTTTTTGAGTGAAGTTCTAAGAAAAATATCTCCACAATATGCATTCTTCTTCTTCCTTCAGTTCTCACAAGAATATTTACTGGAAACTGTACTCAGCATCTGCCCCACATATATACGCCACTTTTAGAAGGTGGTCATTAATTTCTATTGTTATTCACCAATTTAGAAGTAGATACTATATTTCAGTTTATTTTGGATATATACTGTCTAAATCTGCTCTATTGTTAACATTTAGAAATTTGAGAAGTTAGGAAAATTATTTTAATTTCCAAAGTACATGATGCTAAACTTAAAGGTACTAAGTACCCAACGAATTGTCATCCTGCTCAATGATGATTAGGAACCAAATTGTCCTATAGTTGCAAGCCTTAAATATACTAAGGGCACACAATAATGGAGCTTCTCTGTGCTTTTTTTCAATGTGTATTTTTCTAAATCTGAAAATACCTCTTCGGCCCAAGTGTAACAAAAGTAACAATGAATTTTAAAGCTCCATTGATTATTCTGTTTAAAGGCCAGGGTATCTGAGTTTTATTCTGATTTTAAAAACCACCTCCCTCCCTCTCACGGGAGAACAGCCGGAGAGGCATGTATGATAAGGTCGACCTTTAAACGTTTGCTGGATCAGCACTGGGTGGGGATAAGAAAAGATCAAGGGCAAACAGAAGATATTTGCGAAGGGTATCTATTTGTACACTGAGGTTGATTAAAAAGGACATTTAAAAATCAAGTTGGTATGAATTCGTCTGTTCCATTTTCCATATCCGTGGTGACAAAGGGAAAAGAATCCCTGGCTGCCCCTAAACTACAAACACTTTCTAAGTCAAAAGCCTAAGTGTCAGCACAGGCAGCCGATTAAGCCCAATTGGTTGAAGGTGCAGCCGAGCCAAATGCAGGCTCGGTGGAAGGTAGTTTTAAAGCAACGCCTTAAGACAGACGGGAGTGTGAAGAAATTACATAAACAGCCAGTTGAGTCTCATTAGATTTCTGCTCACAGCCCTTGAAGCCCAAGCGCTACAGCAGCAGCAAAAGCAAGAGGAGGTGGAGGTGGAGGAGGAAGAGAGTACGAGCCTCCTCGCAGGAAGAGAAGCAGGAGGAGGAGGAAGGCCACGGGAATGGAAAAGCAATCTCCGGAGGCCGAGCACCGGCACCGAGCAGGTCTGGGCGCCGGCCGCAGCCGGGTCAGCCGGTCCCCTCCCCCGCCGTAACCTGACCCGCCGCTCCCCGCCCCCCGCCCGAGGCTCCTGGGACCCGGCCAGAGCCCAGGGGAGCACCGGCTCCCCGGCACCATTTTCGGTCGGACTGCAGCGTTCCCCGCGAGCTCGCTACTCCTCCCGTGCGCCCCGACCCCCGACTCCCGTCAGCTCGCCCCGGGCCGCCCTCCCCGGTCACCCGCCCGGGCCAAGCCCGACGCGCCGCCGCCCCTCGGAGCCACCTCCCGCCGGGCCTCGGGAGCCGCTGCCCTCGGGTCCCGGGGGCTGCCCCTCCGCGCCCCGGGCCCCCGAGGGCTGGGGCTGGACGACGCTGCAGCCCCTCCTCCGCTGCACGGCCCGGGGCTCCCGTCTCCTCGCCGACCCCGCCCGCCGTCCCGCGATACTTACGGGCTGCTTCGGGGCTGCTTCCACCACGGGCCGGCGGCTGGGCGGGGGAGAGGGGCGGCAGGGCGGGGACACAGGAGGGTTGGAGCGCCGAGCTGGCCGAGAGCAAGACGTCGCCGCCGCCGGGCGGAGGACTGCGGCCTCCGGCAGGGCTCAGGAGCTTGTTGCGTCTGGCTCGGGGTGGCAGGGACGGGGGTCTGGCGAGCGCGCTCACTTCACACAGCCCAGTGCCCCGGCCCAGCGTCCCCGTAGTCGCCCTCTCCGCGCCGGGCCAGAGCTTCGCTCCTTCTGCCGCGGCGCGCGCCCCGCCTCTCGTTTTATATTCTCCTCCCTGCCCCCATTCCCCTCCGTGGGGGTGCGCGCGCCCGCCCCGCGTCACACAGCTCTGGGCGGTGTAACCATTCCCCTCCCTCGGCGCCCGGCGCCCCAGACCCTCTCCCGCTGGCTCCGCCCCTGCCCTGCCCCCCGACGCCATTGGCCAAGTCCCGCCTGCCCATGTCCTGACGGGCGGCGGACGGCCGGGGCGGGGAAAGTCACACCCCTCGGGCTCCAGGAGGACCAATGAACCGACGATCTGGAGTGACTGTGGGCGGGATTAAGAGAAAATTTAGAAAGGGATTGGGGGAGAGACGTGCCAGTGAGGATGAAAGGGGTGGGGAAGGGCGGCTGCGCTCGTTCTAGGTGGAGAGCGCCCAGAAGAGGGGGGAGGGGAGTGGAGCCGGTGGAGCAGTGGCGGCGGAGAACGCGGAGAGCCCCAGGCACCGAGAGAGAGAGGGGAGAGGATACAGAAAATGCCCTACCCGAGCGGGGCTGTGGCCGAGGAAAATCGCACTCGCGTACTAGCTACCAAGTCGCCCCCCAGCCCACCCCAGGGGAGTTCAGAGAAAGGGCGAACTGTGACCGGGACTCGTGCACCCGATTAATTGCATATTAATCACCTCAGGGCCTAGGCCAACTGCCACCCAGAGAGTGGCAACTGCAGAACCCAAAGCTGTGGTGCCGGGCTGGGGGTGGGGAAGGGCCACCTCGTCAGGCTTCCCGCCCAGGTGACAGTTTAACTGCCTCCGCAGTGCCACTTCAGACCTCCCCGTGCGAGCCAGCAGCAGCTCGGACATGGGGGTGGCTTGAGAAGGATCACATTTTATTGCAAACGTCCCGGCCCAGGCCTCCACGGCCCAGGGCGTGGCGACGCGATGCCAGACTGCGTGTGTCTCTGAGTGTATACATGTACGTATACGTATACACACATGCGTGGTGCATTTCAAGGGCTTGCTTTAACATGGGTGCACGGAGTAAACACAAAGCCTTCCCGTAATGCGCATTTAAGATAATTTCCGATTGAAATACGTGCGGGAGTGGGGAAAGAGAGGGACCCAAGGGGTGCAACCGGGTAAGCGCCTCTTTTCACAACCTGCCCCAGAGAAACACGAGTTACATTGGGAGTGGAATGAAGCGTCCCACTCTGCTAAAAATATTACTCACAGGTAGCAACGACGCCTGATTGGTCGCGCTTGTCCCTTAGCAACCAGGCGATTGGCCGTCTGGTATCCAGGAGACCGACGTCAAATTCCGACTGGGAAAAGAGGAGAGAATGTCTGGGGGGAGCTAAGGAGGGGATGGAGAGAAAGAGAAGCAAATGAATGAAACGCCCATCGCCTGGCCTTCCCCTTTCCCCTTTCCTCTGCCTTCTTGGAGCACTTCCTGGAAAAATACCAGTTGGGGCGCCGCCTTCCCCTCAAAACTGCGGGGCCTGCCCTCAACCTGCTGTAAAGAAGTTAAACTGCAGCTCACCCAGGCATGGGGTGTCCGCGGGGCGGGCCTGTGTAGACCAGTTGTGCTCCTCGGGCACAAACCCACTTTATGTGTCGGGCCTACAGGTTTTTCGCTTTATGGACCCGAGATCTGGAAGTAGCCTTCTTCACCCTGACTCTTCGCTTCTCTCGTTTAGAAGGAACCGCATTGAGAAAGGACATTTCTCAATGAGGGAAAGATGGGTTTGTGGAATGGGCTGAGGGTAGGGAGTGGTCAGGTGAGCGATTTTATGTTTATTGTGTAGATTCCTAAAACACAGTTTTACTCAGTGACTCTTTTAAGTTCGGATTGGTTTTTTTTAGGGTTTAGGTTTTCTATTAATAGTTGCAAACGAAAGTGAAATTAAATTGTGAAAATATGGCAAGCATTTTAAATTAAAATGCCCCTTCCTCTGCATCAAAATATCATCAAAATATCAAATATAAATTATTCATTCTGTTTTCTTTTTTTTTTTTTTTTTGCTCGTTCGTATGTTTTGGGTTTTTTAAAATAATGACCATTAATTCGATTTGTAATAAAAATGAGTTATTTTTAATTTCATAATTAGTTGAGAACAGAAATTGCAAGAAACTAGGTAGGATATTTTGAGAATGGCTTACCAAGAGAAACACTTGAGTTTTCATGAGCTCCAGAGCAGAATCTCTCTTACCATCAGGCAAATAATATTACTGTACCAAACATCCAGAATTTCATGTGTCTTGATTGTAATTTGGAAAATATATCACTATAATTAGGGGAGCATATTAGGCTTGGCTGAGATTAAAATGTCTAACTAAAGATAGATGAATCGTAATTTTGTCCAGCCTATCTATACTTTTCATGAATTCTCTAAAAGGAAGGCACAAATTCTCTTTTCTGAATGTCCCCAATCCATAACGTTTGTTTAAACTATGAGAGCAGTCATCCGATAGTTACTGATTAAATATCAATAGCAGTAAATACACATTTTAAGTCAGAAATTTAGATGTCAAAAATTTATGAGATATTGCTGCTCAGCCCAGGGTTATGAGAGGGTTTCAAACCAAATATAAACACACACACACACACACACACACACACACACACAGCAAGGCCCCATCGCATGCTGGAAAAAGCACTGAAGGGTAGGTATTGGAAGATCTGAGTTTCACCCCAGTTTTTATCAACTTTTAGTTTTCTCACCTGCAGAAAGGGTTGGATTAGATAATGTCTAACATCTCTTTCAATTAAAATATTCCACATTTAAAAACTCAATGTCCCTAACATAAATAATGTAGTCTTTTTTCAAGTGTGGATTGCCAATATAAGGGAAAGCCAATTTGTATCTTTGAACATTGCCAGTCACAAGGTATAAAATGTCCTTTATCCAAGTTTTGCACTTTACAGAACCCCTCATAGGGCTGATTACTATTTAACATCGAATTTGGAATTGTGCAGGGGAGTGGCCTACTAAATGATTATTTCAATTTACGGAGGGGAAAAAAGGAAGAATTTGATATTAGGCTCCAGGTGGTATCACAATCAAAAGGTATACCTCTCTCTGAGCAAATGACAGTCACTAGAAACCGTAGCCTTTGCCTTTCACATCTTACCTTCCACACAATTCCTAGCCAGGCCTTTCAATAAACGTTAATAATTATTTGATAAAAAATGACTTCCAATATCATTATAAAATACAGTTCTTGAAAGTGCCCTGAATTATTCCCTCATCCACACACACCACCTTGATCTCTGAGAGAGATGTGTCCTAAACTTTCTAATTCTTATTAAATTTCCTTGCAAATTGAGGTAGGATTGCAGGAGAATGGCTATCACATAGTACGTATTACTAAGGCTTATTTCGCTTCAAGGGAATCGACCGTTTACCTTTATTTGAAAAGAAGGCAACACACAAATATAATATTGTTCTTATCATTATCACTATTCATTTCTTTATAGACAGTCATGCAACGCAAACCATAGTATACTATTTTAAAAATGATTAACCATGGAGTTACTAGAAAACAAGTAAACCAGTCCTTTCCTAAACATTCCTCAAGGAAAGGCGATGCACTGATGTCTGAGGAGACCTCAGAGCGGTTTCCTGTGGCTTTTCGTGTGGGTTTGTAGAAGAGCGCCGCACATTCGCCGCACATTGTCCAGAAGAGCCTGGAACACAGACATTCGTAACTAAAAGGTAACTAGATAATGTTGAGCAAACCCATTTATCTCTGGAGCAGGCAATTCCACCAAAGCAACTTGCTCTGCTAAGAGAATGTCTCCTTATAACTTGCTTACTCCCTATAATCTTGAACAAAAATCCGAGCTCAATCTTGAAATTTCTCTCCATCAGCTAAGGATGAGGATATTGATTTCAGCAAGAGTTATCATGCAGATTCTAGGAGTGATACAGTGTTCACGACATTCCGAGTACAAAGAACATTTATTTAAAGTTCTCTGTGAGCAAGTGTTATTAGAGTACTTTAAATACATTTAAAGCATGGGTTGCATATGTTATTATGCAGCTCCGCATACTAAAATAGGATATAGTTATATATATATATATAACACCAGTTGTGGCAGACACTGTTGCCAGCTCACCCGTTTCCCATGCCCCATTCTCATCCCCTGTCTTCCTAACTAAAGCAGCTATAAGAGCTAAATGTGTGTTTTCCCAGGCTTCATGGCAGTAGGGGTGGCATTGTGACACTGTTCTGCCAATAAGACATAAACAGAAGTCAGCTGGGATAGTTTCCGAGAGCACTTTGCTTTTCTTATCAAAGGAGTTTGTTCCAGTTACTACCAGCTGCATAACAAACTATCCAAAACACCCATTTATTACGGCATGAAAATGCCCATTTTATTATGCTCTTGGTCAGGAAATCAGTCAGGGCACACGGGATGCATGGCTTGTCTCTGCTCCATGATGTCTGGAACCGCAGGTGGGAAGGCTCAGCACTCAAGAATTATCTGGAGCAGATGTGTTAAACAGAACTTCCTCCGATGATGGAAATGTGCTATATCTGTGCTGTGATAGCCACATGTGGCTGTTGAGCACTTGAAATGTGGCCAGTGTGAATGAGGAACCGAGTTTTTAAAAATTTAATTTAATTCTAATTAAATCGAAATTGAAATAACCACATGTGGACAGCAGCTCCTGAATCGGACAGCACAGATCTAGAGACTTCTTCGCACACATGTCCAGCACCTGGGCTGGGGTTACTAAAAGGCTGGGCTCAGTTGGCACTGTTGACCGGACACACGGCCTGTGAACTCCCCCTGCAGCTTCTCACGGCATGCCACCTGCTTCTGAGAGGAAGCAGAGGGATTTTTCTGGAAAGTGGACATTCTAAGAGAGCCACATGGAAGCCGATTCGCTTTTTATGACCCAGCCTTGGGATTCACAAAGCACCACTTCCACCATACTCTTTTTTTTTTTTTTTTTTTGGGAGACAGTCTTGCTTTGTCCCCCAGGCTGGAGTGTGATGGCCTTGTGGTAGCTCACTGTAACCTCAAACTCCTGGGCTCAAGCCATCCTCCTGCCTCAGCCTCCCAAGTAGCTGGGACTAACAGGTGTGCACTACCGTGCCTGGCTAATTTGTTTTTATTTTTTGTGGAGATGGGGGTCTCACTTTTGCTCAAGCTGGTCTTGAACTCCTGGCCTCAAGCAATCCTGCCACCTCGGCCTCCCAAAGTGCTAGGATTATAGGCCTGAGCCACCGTGCCTGGCCCCACCATACGCTATCATAAGTAATCACAAGCCAGGTTCAAGGGGAGGGGACATAACCTCCACCCCATGTCAAAGAATTTGTGGCCGTTTTTTAAAATCACCGCTGGGGCATTTCTGCCGTCCTCCTGCCTTGAACATGAATCTGATGGCAGGAGCTGCAACAGCCTTCTTATAACCATGAAGAAAATGTCAGTTCATCATAGAAATGGGGGCTCTCACCAATGCTAGTAACTGTCTAGGTCTGGTCCATTTTTTAAACCACATTAAGTGTTCCATGACTTGCAGCTCAAGTGTCCCCAGCAAAAACACCAACATTACATCTTGAACTTGATTCTCAAAAAAAAAAAAAAAATCAAAATAAATTTTTTTCTAATCTAAAGTATCAGGGCTTCTGTGTCATCATAAAACCTGTGTCATTATAAAACCTTATTATAGAAAATTTGGAACGCACAGAAATAAAGAATATAGCAATCATCTGTAATCTCACCATGCAGTGCTAACCATCTTGCTCCATTTCTTTCTGAATAAGTTACTATTGTGACTACAATTTTTTATCCTGCAGTTTGCTTAATATTACATTGTTCCTATTTTCCCCTGACATTAAGCATTTGTCATAATCATCGTTTTTAATGACCGCATAGTATAATCCATTCTACAGATTTAGAATAATTAACCATTGCTCGGTGTGTAAATTGCTGAAAATTTCTCTGTATTAAAAACAAACATATTTAATCAATATTTTTATATATACATCTTTATTTACATCTCTGATTATTTCCTTGGGCTAGATTCTATGAGTGAACTTACCAGGTCAAAGAGAAGCAACATTTTTTAAGGTTCTTAATACATAATGACAATCCACTTTCCAAAGAGATTGTACTATTGTACCCTCCCAGAGTATACTCATTGCATTCTTACTACATTTGTAGCCATCATTGCCTACTAAATAAAAAAAAAAAAATTCTTGGCTAATTTGATAGGTAAAATGATATCTGCTATTTTTTTTTTTCTTGAGACCGAGTCTTGATCGGTTGCCCAGGCTAGAGTGCCGTGGCATCAGCCTAGCTCACAGCAACCTCAAACTCCTGGGCTCAAGCAATCCTCCTGCCTCAGCCTCCCGAGTAGCTGCGACTACAGGCACGCGCCACCATGCCCGGCTAATTTTTTTATTTTTAGTAGAGACGGGGTCTCGTTCTTGCTCAGACTGGTCTCGAACTCCTGAACTCAAGTGATCCTCCCGCCTCAGCCTCCCAAAGTGCTAGGATTACAGGTGTCATGCCACCACACCCAGCCCAGATGTCTGCTATTTTAATTTGTATTTCTTTGATTACATGTAGGATGAGCATGTTTTGACATATTTATCAGCTCCTTGAATTACTGTTTCTGTGAATTTTTATCTATGCCTTTTCTCCATGTTTCTATTGAAGGTCTTTGTGTTTATCTTCAATTTGTATGAACATCTTGCATGTCATGTATCAAATACGTGGTTGAACATGATCCTGGTCATAAACCTCACTCTAGAACTTACCCAAACATTTTAAACATGTGATTTAGATACCTACAACCTTGATTTCTGATCTACTGGTTTAACTTTATAAAGTTCTGACCAACTCAAAGGTTACCAATGGGTGCTTACAAACGAAAAGGCAAAACAAAACAGTTCTAATGATCTTTACTCAGGCCTCTTCTTGACTGTTCTGCCACATTTCACATTGTTTCCTGGTAACTACTTGAAATATTTCCTTCTGACTTTGAAGACTTTGCATGTTCTTGTGTTGACATAGATCGACCGAGCATGGCTCCCGCTTTGTATCTCAGCTTCAGTGGAACATAGTAGAAAAATTGTGGATTTGAAATTAGAGGATTGTGTTTCAGTCTTGCTCTGCCAGATATTCGCTGGGTATGGCTGCTCTGAGTGTCAGCCCTTGTGTAATAAATAGAAGCAATAATTACCCTCAGAGTTGTGTGAGAATCAAATGAGGTGATGCCTGTTAAAATGCTTTGGGAACTGTCAAGCCCTACTTAGATGTTAATATTGCCTTCCTTTCTTTCTCCCGCCCTTCCTCCTTGCCTCCTTGCCTCCTTCCCTCCTTCTCTCTTCCCCTCTTTCTCTTTCTCTTCCTTCTTTGCTTCTTACATCTGGCAGAAATTCAAGTACCATTTGATTCAGCTCCAGTAAAAAATATGTGAAATTGCTTTTAAACTATAAGCCAGTATTATTAACACTCTCTTCTGTCATATACAGTGTCCCCAACTCTATCGTTTCCGCCTTCAAAATGCCTCTCGGAATCTCACACCTTGATGTTTTACGTTGTTATTTAATTCTTAGTTTATCTATAATAATTTTCCATGCGTTTATGTCCTGTCCCCTCTGTTGGATTCCAAGTTTTTTTAGAGCAAGGATCATGTCTTATACTTTTATGTACCTTTGCACACGAGCTTTATAATGCTTTGCAGTCCATCAATGTTGATTGATTGATGACTTTGCTATGTCACTGCCTAATCCAGTGAAAGGACACAGAATGTTTGAGGAAGGGTAAGTGCTTCAGAGTGGCTGGTGTATAGGGGTCAGAGGTGACAATCTAGAAAGGAGGCTGTGTGGTAGACAGAAGCCAGGTTATCGAGGACCTTGTATTAGGAAATTTAGAATTTTGCCTTTAATAGATGAGAAGATGGCCAGGCATGGTGGTTCATACCTGTAATCCTAGCACTTTGAGAGGCTGAGGCAGAAGGATTGCTTATGGCCAGAAGTTTGAGACCAGACTGGGCAACATAGCAAGACCCTATCTCTACAAAAACATTTAAAAATTAGCCAGTCAGGATCCTGTGTGTGCAGATGACATCACCTGGAGCTTAAGAAGGCGCACGCAGATATCCAAGTTCTGACAATGGCCAAGAACAGATTAAGAGGGCAGAAGTCCAGGAATGTATTTCACATAGCCAGCCAAAAAAACTTTAAGGCTAAAAACAAAGCAAAATGAGTTACCACTAACCTTAAGAAGATAAACATTATGAATGATGAAAAAGTTAACAGAGTGAATAAAGCCTTTGTAAATATGCAAAAGGGACTTGCACACTTCTCAAAAGGCCTTTCTCTTGAACCTGTGCAGAAAGAATTGATTCCTCAGCCGCATCACGAAAGCGAACCAGTTAATGTTGATGAAGCTACAAGATTAATGGCTCAGTTGTAATACAGTGGTGATATATCTAATTCCCAAAGAGACCGATAATTAAATGTTTTATAAAAAAAAAAAAAAATTAGCCAGGCATGGTGTTGCATGCCTGTAGTCCAATGTACTCAAGAGGCTGAAGTGGGAGGATCACTTGAGTCCAGGAATTCAAGGTTATGGTGAGCTGTGATCACACCACTGCACTCCAGCTTGGGTGACAGAGCTAGAACTTGTCTCTAAAAAAACAAAAAAAGAAGAAGTAAAAGGGAAGAATTTACTTGCTGGCTCACATCTCCCACTGGTCAAAGGATTCATGCCATGTTAGATAACTATATTGCCCAGGTATGCGTCCTATTTCTCCAAGAGACCTGATTTGTCACAAGAGCAGGCCAGTAGCTTCTACTGCCTTGTGCCTGTGCCATCCATGGAATGCTTAATAAATATTTGGCTGAACTGACTTTTCAAGTTTCATAAAATTCAGCATTCTGCTATTTGATCATTTGCATCGCAATCTGCTTTTCCCAATATGTGCAGTTTTATTAGCCTGTTAAGTTTTATTATTTGTGCAGTACTCACACAATCCCCAGATGATTTCACATGCTCAGTGGTATTTGCATTCTAACGCCAAGTCATCGTTCTTCTATTCTCAATATGGTTAATATGAAAAAATGTTAAACAACATGTAGAATGGCTCTAAGAGATTTGATATTGACCAACACAGGAACGACAGAAATTACAAATGGAGAGAACAAGGGGAAGGAAATAACAGAAGAAATCAGAGGGAGAAAATTGATATACCAATTACTTAAAAATTAAAGAATTGACTAATATAATTAATAAGTTTGATTTAGTAGATATCTGTGTTCTTATAGGACTTTCCAAGAATAGACATTCTTTTCGACTATCAGTGGACTGGTTTTAAAATTGCCTATGTAATACGTCAGAAAATTTCCATGAATTCTCCAAAATGAAAGCTTTATGACCCAAACTGCCCACAGAACATTGACAATAGAAATTAACAACAAATATAGCAAAACATCTACTAACTTACAATTTGAAAGAACTTTTTGAAATAGCTCTTACATTAAAGAGGAAATCGAAACTGAAATTATGTGTAATTTATAGTTAGGAAATCAAAACTAAAGCAACAGATTATTTTAGAGTAAGACCAATGTGATTACTATATGCTAAATTCTACAGAATGCTGATAAAGTGATAATCAGAGGAAAATTTATTTCTTAAACACATTTATTAGAAAATGAGAAAATCTGAGACTAAGTTATCTAAGCATTTGACTCAGGATGCTAGAAAAAGAGGACAATAGACCTAAATAAATAAAATACGCAAATTAATAAAAATAAAGCAGAAATGGATGAAATACAAAACAAAGATCAGATGCCTAAAATCAAAAGCTGATGATTGTCCAATAAAATAGATAAAAATTTTACAAGTCTGATCAAAGGAAAATGCATGCAAATGGACAATTTTAGAAATAAAACACTAACATAGCAAAGGTTATTAAATAATTAAGAGCATATTATATACAACTGGATTAAACTAATAATTGTCAGGGAAAAATATAAATCATCTCAACTGACTTAAGAAATAGTATCAAATCTAAATAGACCACCAATAATAGGAAAAAATTGGAAAAAAAGTTTAAGATCTACCCACAGAAAAGACACAACTCCAAGGTGGTTTCATGGTGAGCTCTGTCAAATTTCTGCGTTACTTGACTTTTCAGAGCTTAGGGAAGCATAAAGATCTTACAAACTCATTTTATGAAGTTGGTATAACACTAATATCAAAGCAGACAAGGATAGAGCAACAACAAAAGGAAACCAAAGTCTCTTTTCACTTGAACTGTTCGTAAGTTTAAGTTTGCTTATGAAGACAGATGAAAAAAATCCTAAATGAAATATTAGCAAATTGAATCAGTGTATTAAAAGTAATGCAAAAATGGTTCAACGTTAGGAAATCTATTAGTGCAATTCACTGCATTAATAAACCAAAGAGGGAGGAAGTGATCATTTCAACTGATTCAACAAAAAGAGCATTCGATAAAAATCCAGTAGCCTTTCATGATTAAAAACAAAACTCAGGCTGGGCGTGATGGCTCACGCCTATAATCTTAACACACTGGGAGGCCGAGGAGGGAGGATTGCTTAAGCTCAGGAGTTCCAGACCAGCCTGAACAAGAGCAAGACCATGTCTCTACCAAAAGTAGAAAAAAATTAGCCAGGTGTGGTGCACACCTACATGGGAGGCTGAGGCAGGAGGATCGCTTGAGCCCAGGAGTTTGAGGTTGCAGTGAGCCATGCTCGTACCATTGCACTCTACCCAGGGCAATAGAGTGAGACTCTGCCTCAACAAAGTAAAATAAAATAAAAATAAAAACAAAACTCTTTTAAGTAAAGTAGAGAAGGAAACATCCTCAACTTGGTAAAGTATCCGTCAGAAAACTACAGCAAATGTTATACTTAATGATGAAGCATTAGAAGCATTTTCTTTAAAGTCTGTATTGAGACAAACAGGGTTGGTACCATTGCTATTATTAAACAAGCCTGGAGTACCTAGCTATTGTAATAAGACAAGGAAAGGAAATAAAAGGTATACATCAGCACGAAAAGAGATAAAATGGCATTGTTTATAAATAACATGGTTGTTTATCCAGAACTCCCAAGACCAATAGCTTATAAGAGACTTTAATAATGTGGTATGTTAGCAAATTAAGCATACAAAAAATTAATAGCTTTTCTATACAACAGCAATAATGAATTAGAAAATGTAATAGAAAAAAGATACCATTTGCATTAATAATTGGAACAAAACGTCGAAAAACATACATGACTTACTATGAAGAAAACTATACAACTTTTCTAAAGGACATATGAATACTGGATATATAGAAAAATAGGTTATATTCCTGGATAAAAAGACTCAGTATTAAAAAGATATAATTTTCCTCTGAATTAATTCCTAATTACCTTCCAGTATGATGTTTTATGGTTGTGTGATTCTAAAATTGATCTGGAAGAGTAAATGTATAAGAATAACCAAGAACATTTTGAAATGTAAGAATCATGAGAGAAGCGCTTCCTGTTATATGTCAAGATATACAACAAAGATATCAAAGATATAATAATAATGTGATATTGATGTAGGAATGGCCCAATGGGCAAGGAAACAAAAAAAAGGGTCCTGGGCCAGGCGCGGTGGCTCATGCCTATAATCCTAGCACTCTGGGAGGCCGAGGTGGGCCGATTGTTTGAGCTCAGGAGTTCGAGACCAGCCTGAGCAAGAGCGAGACCCCATCTCTACTAAAAATAGAAAGAAATTAATTGGCCAACTAAAAATATATAGAAAAAATTAGCCAGGCATGGTGGCTCATGCCTGTAGTCCCAGCTACTCGGGAGGCTGAGGCAGTAGGATCACTTGAGCCCAGGAGTTTGAGGTTGCTGTGAGCTAGGCTAACGCCACAGCACTCACTCTAGCCCTGGCAAAAAGAGTGAGACTCTGTCTCAAAAAAAAAAAAAAAGGGTCCTGAAATACATCCTGTATAAATAAGAACTTATTTTATAATAATGATGGTAATTAAAATGTGTGGGGGACAATGAGGTTGGGACAACCGGCTATCAATTTTAGGGGAAAGAAGTTATATCCCATCATACACGAAAATTCCAGGTGGTTTAAAGATCAAAATATTTTTAAAGCCCATACATAAGAAATAAATATGCAAACATTTAAAAAAAATCTTGAGTTGGGGTAGGCCTTTCCAAGGAAGGCTCTAATCCTAAAAGCCAAAGAAAAGACTAAGATAGTCTACAGATAAACAAATTTCTCTATTAATAACGGATTAGCAGATAAACATTTAATCTTTAGTAATATTAAGGAAACATAATGTTAAAAGACAAATGGCCAACTGAGAGAAATTATTCGCAACTTAAGCAAAGAACAAGAGATTAAGATTCATAATATATAAAGAACTCCCACAAACCAACAACTGAAAAATATATAAACCCAATGGAAATACACCAACTGTAAAATGGAATTGATTGAAAATTACAACTTGTTAATAAACACACAAAATGACAATTTCACTAAAAACGCAGGAAACACAAATAAAAATAATGAGATACTTTGTTTTGTCTTTTGACTTGATAGAACTTGATAAAAACGGATAATTGCTAGTGTTGACAAAAAAGAGTGGGGGGGAAAAGGGTCTCTAACAGGAATTCAAATTGGTTCAGAATGAGGGTGGGAGTGGAAATTGATATCAGTTTGTGGTGAAAACAGAACCACATCTGTGCAGAAAGGTATATCTTTAAAGACACTTCAGAACCATTTAGAATTGCAAAGGGAATGGAAGTGACTTAAATGTTCATCAACAAAGGATGGTCGAATAATCTTGATACATTTTATACTTTGTAGGTGTTGATGAGATGGATCCTTACTGATGGAAGAAAATACTATGTATCAGGCATTGTTCTTCCTGATTCACATCTGTTTAATTCTCACAAAAACCCTGTAAAGAAGATACCACAACTAGTGCTTCTATAGATGAGGGAACTGAGGCGTAGGGGTAGGTCACTCATCTGAGAATGCACAGCTCTCTAAGTGGCAGAGCTGGGATTTGAACCCTAGTCATTTTGCTCTAGAGCCTGTGGCTTACCTATCACGTTAAATCATGTTTGCATGACTATGATATCCTAGGAAGATAAGAAAGCCACAGAAAAAGATAGAATAATCTCGTCTTTATTAAAAGTGGAAAGTGTGTTCTGGTGCATAGGAAAAAGTGGTTATGTTTGACACGGGGTAGCTTTGTGGGTGAGTAAAAAGGTACTTCATTTTTGGCTCTATTCTTTATACATTGCTTGAATTTTTCACAGTGAACAGTTACTTTTGCAATTAAAAATAAAATAGTAGATATATTTTAACATTCATTATACTTATATTAGATATGATTTTTATATAATTTATAACTATAGATATCTTCATATTTGGGGCTTCTTTGTTTATGTAGTATTTGTTTCCGAAAGCTTCCTTTAGTTCAAACTATTATCTCTTGCAAAAATGAGAACAGAATTCTCACACCCCACCTATCTGTCTACATTCCCAAACCATTACTTTATCGCTTTGGGAGAGAGCTGATTTTTTTGTGCATTTTGAAATACCTATTTGTTACAAGAATTCTGTAAATGGTTTAGTTAAAATGGTTTTAGCTCAACACTAACATACTCCTTAACACAGAGAGTTGGCCCCTGTTTGGGTCCAGATTTCCCTCCCACCAGCATTGTTCACAGAAGGGCTCCTTGTAAGATGCTCTGCAGGGTGGGGCGGGGGATGAGGGTAGGAGACTAAGGAAGCCCCGGTCTAGTGGGAGAGGCAGACACTTTCCAAGCTAGAAACCCAGGAGTCCTCTGGGACACTGCTTTGTGCTCATTCCGTTCTTAATTCGAACCTGCCACAGGGCCCCTCAGCCTGACCTCCTGCCTGTTGTGCCAGTGTGCGCGCCGCTGTCCAGGCTGTGGGCACCTGCTCCCTGGACCACTGCACCAGCCGCCCACCGGCTTTCATGCCTTCGCTCCTGCCCCCTTTGCTAACACATTCTCCACCCGACTCGAGGGATGGATCTTCTAAAAAACGCAAATCAGACATGTGCCCGTCGCCCTGCCCCCACTGGGGTGAAACTATCAGTGTCTCCATTACTCTTAGGGCAGGGACGAAGGCCCGCACTGTGGTCTACAGACCCTGGAGGATCTGGCCGCTGCCTGCCCATCCAGCCCATCCCTCGGCCCTTACTTCCTCAATACGCCCTGCTCCCTCCCACTTGGGGCCTTTCACCTGTCCTTCTGCCCCAGCCTCTCGCCCCGCCCCTCATCTCATCAACCCCTACTTAGCCTCTCGCCCCACCCCTCATCTCATCAACCCCTATCTAGCTTTCTGCTATCATCCCACTTCTTCCAGGGAAGCTGCCCCACCCTCACTGTTAGAGCAAACCACCTGCCATTTGCCTGCCATTTGCCGCCATCACTCCTGAGCAGGTATTTACTAAATGGCTGTCTCCACCCTGGGCTGTACAGTCTGTAAGGCTAGGGCCTGTGTGTCCTTTGTTCCCTGGGATCCCTGGAACCAAGCACAGAGCTGTGCTCACATGGTGCTCTATAAGCACTTGTTCAATGAATGGATGGATGGATGAATGAATGATCCAGGTGTATTACCAGGCAGATTGTGGTGGGGGCAAAAGTTGCAGTGGTGTGTGGCGAGGCTGCCTTTGCCTGGGATTGGGGGTAGGCAGGGCGGGGCCAAAGGGAGGGTGTCCCTTCGTGGGCAGGGAAGGGAAAAGACATTCCAGACTCAAAACCTGCACGCATGTGAGGCAGGCAGACTCCTGTGGTTGCCGGGTCAGAGTCGGGAGAGGCAGAGATAAGGCTGCCATTGTGGGTGAGCCCCGCCTGGGAAGGGCTCTGCATACCAAAAAGAGATTGAACTTTATTCTGCAGTTAATGGGGGAACCTGGCAAGGCGTTAGGCAATCTGTCCTGCTCCCTGCCTCTTCCATCCCTCCTCTGCTTTCTTCCTTCTGGAGATAGTGCCAGACAGTGTGCTTTTGATTGGAAAGGGAGTGACAGAGGTTATTGGGTCATTTGCCTCAGTGGACCCCTTTTCTTGGCCCTGTCCCCAGATGTATAAAGCAGAGCTAGAGTAATAGACTGTGACACTGCACAGAGCCACCGCACTCACCCAGAGAGGTGCCTGGGAGGCCCCGAAGCACCTGGGACCTCAGCCTCATGGGTGGATGCTAGAGGGAGGAGTTGAGGGGACAGGTGCCCATCAGTGAGAATGACAAATTGACAGAGATGCCGACGAGCATCTGGGGGTGTGCCACCTGCCAGGGTTTCTTCTGTACTGTTTGCTTTGCCTTGAACAATTGAGCGGTTGAAAGTCCTCAGCCTCCAGAACCAGGTCTAGGGCACAAACAGGTTCCACTTTGCCCAAAGCCAGGCAAAGTCGCCTCTGTCTGAACAGAGGTTGGTGAGTAGCGGAAGCTCAAGGTGGCACCGCACTCTGAGGATTTGAAGCCTCGCCTTGAAGTTACCAGTGTCCCAGGTGGAGGCACTAACTCTTGGCTGGAGGTGGGGTTAAGGGAGACAAGTGCCCGCCAGGCCAGGCCAGCAGTTTCCACAGGCTTAGATGCCAGCTCTCCTGGCTCCTCTGCTGGTATTTCAAACCTTTCCAAGTTTCAGAACCATAGGACCTATAGACTTCTAAGTTTCCCATTGTGCTCTTTGGGCTTGAATTTGTGTTTCAATTCAATATCACTCATTGGTGCTGGCTCTATGCAAAGCCCCGTGCTAGGCTCTTGAATCATAAAGGTGAATAACTTATGATCCCTGCTCTCAAGAGACTTACAGTCTAGTGAGATAAACAGATACAAATAGAAACTTTCAGAGCAATGTAAAGACCTCAGAAGAGGTCAAATTCTAGTGGAATCCATCTGACTTTTTACTATCTTTATGTAACTGCCATATACAATGCATGACCTATAACACATAGCCCAATATTCTGTCATCTTTGGAATCCTTGTTTATTTTTTTCCTAGTTATATTTTGGGATTTGGGATTATTTTGTCTGGCTACAAGGAAGGGAGGATGTGCCTCGGTCTCCTCAAAATGTCCTCTGCATTATCAATCAGCTCAGTCTCTTCTGAATTTGATCTGCCCCACGCCCTCGCATCGGCAAGGCAGGCCTGTAGCAGGTGAGCTGCAAGCTGCCAAAGGAAGCAGCCGCATTGTTGCTTCTCAAGAGCAGGCAGGAGGGGCCCTGACCATAAATATGTCCTTGATAAGGGCCTGAAATCCCACTGGTAAAACTTTATTCCTTTGAAGCTGCATAAGAAATGACACCTTAAATCCCAACCACTTATCAACTCTAGCAGAGATTTGTTTATAGCCAAGGGGTCCCAGGATGGGCTCAGGAAGAGCAGGGAGGCGCAGCCAGTTTTCCTGGCAGGCCCTGAATTTTCTCCAGATTTTGAGGTGGTTTCAGTTACCTACTGTGTAACAAACCACAGCCAAACGTCGGGGCTTAAAACAATGGTTTATTTTTCCCCACAATGCTGTGTGTTGGCTATTTGGGCGGTTCTGCTGGGCTCACCTGGGATCACTCCACAGCTGCAGCCGTTTGACTTGGGCTGGGGTCAGGGGTCTAACACAGCCTCATTCACGTGCGGCAGTTGGTGCTGGTTGCCGGCTCTCCAAGTGGCCTCTCGTCCTCCAATAGACTGACCTTCATCAGCATACGGTGGTCTCGGGGTTATGAGAGGGTGATTGTAGAAGCTGGAAGACCCCTTTAGGCATAAGCTCCAGAATTTGCACATTTTTATTAATATTTCCACCACATTCTATTGGTCAAAAAACGTCATGAGGCCAGTCCAGATTCAAGGAGGTAACAAAATAGCCTTGACCTCTGGATGGGGGAGCAAGAACATCGTATTGCAAAGGTGCAGGGACGAAAGGAGGAATGGCGCACTGGGGCCATTATTTCAACAATCCACCATGGAGGTGAAGAGATTGACCTGTGAAGTGTTAGCTTCAGGACAGCGGAGGGGAGCGGGTGTAAGCCCCCTATTATGTTGCCAGCTTCTGTTTCCATGGTCTCGCCCAGGGGTCTGTTAACTTTTTCCAGCAAGGACGTAGCCTACAAATCAGTCTCCTCTTGACTCCACAGAGCCCATCAAACCACAGAGCTGCTGTTTCGTTGGCCCTCGTGACTTGTTAAAGCATGTTCTTCACCAGGCCCAGTGGTGGGCTGGCAAACTGGGTGGGGCCGGGCCGGGGAGACCCTGGTTGGTAGCATTTGCCAATTTCTATGGTGTAAACACTCCTACTATGGCCTATTTCAAACTACAAAGGTAACATCCTTAAATAAGGAGATCGGAATACTTAAGCCTAATTGGCTCTTGGGTTTATTTATACAAGCCGACTTCAGGCCTTTTCCTTATCTCTGGAATTTTCTAGAAAAAGGGACTACATTTTTGAAAAAACGTAAACCTTTCTTGGTGCCAAGAGAATAAAATGGGTTAAGAAGACAGAGTCTTATGTCAGAAGGCTGGGAATTCCATAGCTATTAGGTAGACTTGGAAACTAGGTGGGATCTAAACACACCTAGTGATGTGTTTGTGTGGGCACAGATAATTTTCTGGAAGGGCGTTCACCTAACTAATAGTGGTTATTCCTGAAGATGGTAGGTGGAAATGAGAGGCCTTTCTTGATACATTTCTGTACCATGTTCACTTTTTTAAAATAGTGAATATATATTAGATTTATAATTAAATAATTAAGACTAAATAAGCATACACAGACTCATTGAACTTTACAGACTATCCGACTCAGGAAAACATAATCCCAGATAAGTCGGGGAATTTGTCCCGGTCAGGAGTGCAATCAACACTAGGCCTCAGGTCCCTGGACTTCTGATTCAGAATTCTTTCCCCTGGCTTCCAGGCTGCCCCGTTTCAAATCAAATCAGGAAGAAAGTGATGGTTCTACCACCAAAGGCTTGTGGAAGTTTGGAAAACCTCACCTTGGGAGTCTGGGCACAGGTCAGAAGGGTGCCCACTGGGAGTTGCATGGGCTTGGCTGGCCACCAAAGGGCAGCAACCCAGAACCCCTTGGGGATATACCTCTGGTCCCAGAGGAAGTCTGACCACTGCTGGTGTTCATTTAGCCTGAAGTAAAGCAGGTGACGGAAATCTCAGATCTGTATCGTTGGTTGGTCTGAAACATCCTCCCCACCAACTCATTTCTTTTTTTTTTTTAAAGTAGAGACAGGAGGGCTCTACAGGAGGGCTCTGAGCTCTTGCTCAGGCTGGTCTCAAACTCCTGAGCTCAAGCAATCCTCCACCTCAGTCTCCCAGAGCACTAGGATTACAGGCCTGAGCCACCACACCTGGCTGCCCACCCACTTATTTCTGGACTCTCTTCTTGGGAAGCGTCATCACTGATACTGAATCAATGCATTAAGAATTCTTTTCTGCAGAGTTTAGTGTTTCTTTGATTGGTTTCCCTCTTTCTTGTGCCCTGCTGCTTAAACAACCTTCGGGCTTCGGCACAGTAAGTACAAGGCCAATCAAATGCAGCACAAAAACAAGCATCAATAAATCAATGAAAATAGCACACAAAGGGCAGCCTTATCTCGCAATGGGAGGAGAAGGCACTTGTTTTTAAGGAAAGGTCTTGCCTTGTTTGGGATGGATGTGGGAGGGGGGTCACCGAGGTTAGCACCAGGAGACCAAGACAAATGGGAAACTGAACGAAAAAAAAACTCTGAAAACAAAAAGTGCTTGAGGTGCTGACACCTCCCTTAGCTCAGAGCTCTGTTCAAGGCTGAAGGGACTAGCTAGAGCCCCAGAGGGGAGATTTCTTTTCCAGGCAGGGCTGACCCCTGGGGACCACAGCACCCAAGCGCTTGGAGGTGAAACCAGTTCAGCCCAGTCTTCATACTTTTTCTGAAGCATTGTGTATTTTCTACTTTTTTTCTGTGTCCTCTTCCTTGTCAGGCTGAAGTCCCCATGAGGGCGGCATCCATATCTCAGTGGCTGTAGTATCTCTCAAAGTGCTTATCACAGTCGCTCATTCTTGGCAAGTGATCAAGAAAATGTGTGTTGAATGAAGGAATCCAATCAAAAGCAACAAAAATACTGCACGTGGACTTTACCAGTTGGTTTTTTGGGGGAGGGGTAAGCATGGAGGTTTAGGGGTGGGTAGGAAATAAAGATTAAAATATGATCAGGCTATGTCCCTGCCTTGGCTTACAGACAAATCCAAGAGACAGACTTCAACACAGATCTGGGTTAATTGCCCATTTAGCTCCTTGCCCTGGGGCCTGTTATTTTCTATAGATTGTGTCCCAAATTGAGACCCAGGCTTTCCCTTCTCTCCCTCACCCGGGTAGGGCCACTTCAGCCCAACTGCAGCCCAGTGCAGGACGGGAGTGGAAGCAGTGCCGGGTCCATGTCGCAGTGGCCGTGAAGGCTGGTCTAAGCTCTGACATTCTGGGCAGGTTCTGGGCAATCGAGGACAAGGGCCAACGCTGGAGCCGGGGTGGGGATGGGGCAGGGTATCCACTCAAAGGTGGCAGGAGCTGGAGCCGGAAGGCAGGATCCAGCCAAAGCCCCTGAAGAGTGCCAAGCGGCAAACTGGAGAAAGCAAGTTCAGGTGTCAGGTCCCAAAGGCAAGAGGAGGGCTGAACGTGGGAGAGGACCCAGGTGGCCCTGGAATGGAGTGGGAGCAGGTTGGGCTGGAAGTGAGAAGGTCCTTGCCTGGGTGAGTGACCTGGCGTATCTGCAGCAGGACGTCAGAGGCGCCAGCTGTGAAGGCATGAATGCGCCAGGTCAGCACAAACGCTCGGGACAGGACCGACACCTTGTCCCTGGCTACCAAGCCTCTGCCACGTCTCTCACAACCCAGCTCCCATGGCAGCCCCAGCCCAGCAAGAGGAGCAGCCTAAACTCTGCGCTGCCCATCCGCCCTGCCCCGTGACAAAGCTGCAAACTGAGAAAAAGAATGTCAGTGAGATTTTGTAAAGTTAGGTTTCATTTCCAATTTAAATGGCTACCTATTCTGAGATCACAATTGTTTCTCTTTTGGTAATAAGATGGCTTTTTCTGTTATGAAATCACAGTGATAGTAAGTGATAGGTTTTTTGTTTTGTTCTGTTTTGTTTTGGTTATTAGAATTGCCCCACTGGGATAAATTCAAAAATTGTCATTATTGGTTCCGATATTTCTGAGGGAAAATGTGGCATCATCAAGTCTCAGTCTGGTCACCTCTGCTCCAAGAAACCGAAATCCTGTCCCTGAAACTCAGATCCTGGCTGCCAAAACAATATCATCATCCTCACCTTCAGCAACAGGGCGGCGTGCACTTTGTGCCAACCGGATCCTAAACCTTTAAATATGCTAATTATCTCCTCCCCAGCTCCGGCCTCCTGCCCACTTACATCTGCCAAATATCCTGGTCTGGCCCTTCCTGCTCTGACCTATCCCGCTGTCAACTGAATGCCAGTTCTGACGGCTCCCTTGCTGCAGGTCATATCATGAGATTAGTTGCTGTCTCCAATGGAAGTGCATGAAAATGCTCCCTCACTAAGGTAGAAGGAGCCTCGGTTTCCAACTCTCTTTGTCCTTGCTGTGAAACGTCCCCTTCAACTACTGCTGGGAGACTGACCCATTGATTTCAGCAAAAATGTGCTCCCTGGACTCCAGCTGCTTACCTGGCAGCTGATTTTGCCTGGAATTTTGCAGGCACCCCTCACTCCACACCAGCCAGGACCTGATTGCATATTTCATTCTTTCCTGGCTCCATCCAAACAACCAGCCTGCCTGGGGCTAAGGAGAGTGCACTCTAGGTTCTGCATATAGTGGGATATGAGACTTTAAGAAGATATGATTTGAGGTCTGCCCTTGCCTTGATGTCTAAAAAGCCCAAGAGAGAGCTGGGTGCGGTGGTGCACGTTGGTAGTCCCAGCTACACAGGAGGCTGAGATGGGAGGCTCACTTGAGCCCAGGAGTTTGAGGCTGTAGTGAGCTATGATTTTGCCTGTGAATAGCCACTGCACTCCAGCCTGGGCAACATAGAGAGATCCTGTCTCAAAATAAAATAAAAAGTAAAAAGATAAAAAGCCCACGATAAAGGTGTGTGTTTGAGGCATTGTCTCTAGCACCTGAGTCTATAGAAGCCTGAGGAAAAAGGAAAAAATCAGTAATACAGGTCCTGTTTTCATTGAAAAATTTAATATCTTTAGATCCTAAGATAAACGCAGTTTTATTTTTTTATAAAAAAAGAAAAATCTGATTTTTTTTATCATGCATTTTTTTTTGCATTACTTTGGATAATTAAAAATATTACAGGGGCCAGGTGTGGTGGCTCACACCTGTAATCCTAGCACTCTGGGAAGCCAAGGCGGGAGGATTGCTTAGCTGAGGAGTTTAAGACCAGCCTGAGCAACAGTGAGACACTGTCTCTACTAAAAATAGAAAAATTAGCTGGGTGCAGTGGTGCACTTCTGTAGTCCCAGCTACTTGGGAGGCTGAGGCAGGAGGATCACTTAAGCCCAGGAGTTTAAGGTTGCAGTGAGCTGTGAGGACACCACTACACTATAGCCAGGTGACAGAGTGAGACTCTGTCTCAAAAAAAAAATTAAACATTAAAAATTTAAAAAAATATTACAGGGTTTATGCCTGTAATCCCAGCACTTTGGGATGCCAAGGCTGGAGGATCACTTGAGGCCAGGAGTTCCAGACCAGCCTGGGCAACATAGCAAGATCCCATCTCTAAAAAAAAAAATTGAAAAATTAGCTGGTCATGGAGGCATGCACCTGTAGTCCTAGCTATTTGGGAGGCTGAGATAGGAGGATCACCTAATCTTGGGAGTTTGAGGCTACAATTAGCTATGATTGCACCACTGCACTCCAGTCTAGGTAGCAGAGCAAAACTCTGTCTCAAAAAAAATTGCATTAAAATATGGTTTATCTTGATAATTGAGTTTTATGGCACCCTCTTAAATTTTGTGCCCGAGGTGAGTGCCTCACTCTCCTGGTCATAGTCTTGGCCCAATTATAGCTACAAAGACTTAATACAAAGATTTACCTGTTACCAAGCTCCTACTCTAACAAACACAGTTAGCACATTAGATTAGCTGCTTATACTAGCCCCGTCAACTAACATAATCTCTTCTCTGACCCCTGTCCCCCCAGAAAGTAAAACCCTGCCTCAAAATCCCTAGGCCAGTGGCTATGTCTCTACTCCCTGCTGCCCAAGCCTCACCAGACCCTTATAGTGACAGCCTGGTTGGGCCTCCTGCCGACACTGTCAGACCCTCTGAATATTGTGCATGACCGTAGGAAGGAGAGCCACCTGCTGCCCCACTCTGGGCCCCTGACACTAACTCCCTGGTCCAACTGGATTCTCCCATTTACCTGCATCTGACTCTCCTGCGCCCCATTCTGCCCTCGCAGAAGTCTTCCTTTACTGCTTGCTTCCTGCTAGGATCTTCCCTGAACAAATACCCCACCACTGTGTGAGTCTCTCTGACTTCCGGGTATCATGCCTCCCGTAGGCAATGCAACACTTGAATCAAATACTGCGCTCTTGTCCTAGACCTGGAGTCATTGCTGTAATAACCATGGAGAGTGTACCATGTGCCCCTGTACTGTGCTTTACTTGTGTTACCCCACATGCGTCTCTCCATGACCTTACAAGGTGGATATTATTGTCATCTCCATTTTACAGATGAGCAAATCAAAGCCCAGAAAGGCAAAGTTACTTGCCCAAGGTCGCACAGCTAGGAAGTTGCAGAAATGGGTTTTGATCCCAGTTTCTAGAGCAAAGCTCTTAACTACCTCTTTACCTGGCTTTTCTCCTTAAAGTCTGAGAAGCCCCGCCCTGGAAAGTTTTGAATCAGATTCAAAACTCCAATTCATATCCCAGCTCTTCAGCTCATAAGTTCCATGACGTGGGGAGTCACGTTAGTTCTGCAAGTCTCAGCAATCTTATCTTGCATGGTGGCGTAAGAATTGGCATCAGGCACTCAGTACACAGCAGACACAATTGTCACCCCCATCCTCTCCTGCATTAAAACCCTAGCAACCACAAATGTGCCAGAAGCAGGGCCTAAGGTATTGAATTCTGCACTCTGGGGATGTCAGTGACAACTGGAAAGAATAAACCCAGTTCTGTTTGGAAAGCACTGATGGAGGAGGGGACCGGCAGCATTTGGAGGTATGGCGCGTGGCCTCCAGGGGCTGACTGCCCAGCTTGAAGGCCAGACTCCGCAATAATATGTGACTTTAAGCAAGTTTCTTAACTTCCCCATGCCTCTGTTATCTCATTTGTAAGCGGGGGTGGGGAAATAATAATAGCGCCTGCCTCACGTAGGGATGTTACTGATTATAGAGTTAATATACACATGTATGCACTTAGAACAGTGCCTAGAACATACAATAAGCTCTTCAAAGTGTGAACTGTTCTTAGTCTCCGGGGTAAGGGGAACTGCTATGTTATCACTGTTCTGCAGTCAAGGAAACAGAGGCTCCAAGGAGTTGAAGGATTTGCTCAATATCACACAGCTTTTGCAGAAGCGGACCCGAAATTGAAATTCAGAGCCTCAGGTCAAAGGCTTGCCAGCTCCTCCATTTCTTCCACTAGTTACTTATTTCCATTTCTGACAAGACTGCCGTTGGCTCTGATTCCCAGGCCACCAGTTTCCAACCTCATTAATGCACTTCTGCAAAAGTCAGGCGCCTCCTAACTGGCATTGCTGCCGCTCTGCGTCGGCAGCTGTCCACCCACGGCTCCTCGACGGAGCGCTGCAGGATGACGACCTTGGGTGGGGGAGACATTTACCTCCGTAAGGTGCCTAATTATGCAAACCCCGAGCATGAGAACAAAGGGGAGATGGTGGCCTGCCCGAGGATGATTGATGGGGCTGGCCAGTTTTATCTTCCCCGTTGTAGAGGCCAGAGGCTGAATCGTGGGAGCCGCTCAGCAAGGAGTCTCGGTTGCTTTGTTGCAGGCGCTGGGGCAATGGAGGCTGAACTGGGTTAATATGATGTGCCGGTGACTCACTCCCAGGAGAAGACCTGTGATGGATCATTAAGCTGTCTCGGAACTTGTTTCAGGCCCACACCCCCAAGATGAATGCTTTCAATTTGTTTATCGGGTCTCCAACAATAGGCCACTATTCTTCCCCACAACTCAGTTACACAATCTTTCCCCGCGTGTCTTTCAGCCACCTACTGAAAATCTGTCTGTGCGCGAGCACGAGCTCTACCAAATGCCTGGCTGGCGCGTCATCCCCGTCCTTGGTGGGTACATTCGCTCCACTAGCGCTGGCGTCCCCTGAAATGGAGGGACTTAATCTCCTGCCCGAGCTCTCCTGCGGGCAGATTTTGTTCTTTCACCTCTCCATACCCGCCCCCCACAAACCTTCTCACCCTCACTGACCCCAAACTGGATCTAGACCTCTGAATTATCCATTTTTTAATGCCTGTCCTGGCTCTTCTAATTCCCCTTTGATCCGAAGTTCTCGGGTTGATTCTTTTTAAAAAAAGAAATTGTTTCATTCTGACCAGGTGCGGTGGCTCACACCTCTGATCCTAGCACTCTGGGAGGCTGAGGCAGGAGGATGGCTTGAGGTCCGGAGTTTAAGACCAGCCTGAGCAAGAGCAAGACCCCGTCTCTAAATAGAAAAAATTAGCCGGTGTGGCGGCGCACGCCTGTAGTCCCAGCTACTTGGGAGGCTGAGGCAGGAGGATCGCTTGAGCCCAGGAGTTTGAGGTTGCTGTGAGCTAGGCTGATGCCCAGGTGACAGAGCAAGACTCTGCCTCAAAAAAAAAAAAAAAAAAATTATATATAAATAACTCATGTTTATTATAGAAAAAAGAATAAAATCACCCAGAAATAGTCCGTTAACATTTTTGGAGTACCATCTCTTGGACCTGCCTCTCCATATTCTAAAGTTTGCCTGGGTGCCCTTCCTTGCTGGGGCTCCTCTGATATGCCCCCCAGGCTGGTGTACTGGAACTATGCAGATGCCACTTCTTATTGAGCCTCTCCTACAGGACAAGTTCTATTCATCAGCTTGCATGTGGATCTAGATTGTGGAATCACCTTCCTTATCGCCTCTGCATGGCTCCAGGTGAGAACACCTCGCTTGCATTCTTGGAATGGCCTCCTTCTGGTCTCCAGGCCCCCAGCCCATCCTCCACACGTCTTCCAGAGTGAGCAGACCAAGACAGGAACACCATCGGACTACTCCTCCGCTTGCAACTTCCAGCAGCTTCCATCCTGACTTGGGATGGACTCAGGACCCCTGTGGGCCATCTGTGTCACTTCATGACTGAAGGTTGGCTTGCTTTTCCAGTTTTTTCACTTGCCTTCCCACTAAGGGTATTCACTCTGTGATGGTGAGTTTGCTCTTCCTAGAATGGGGCTGCTTTTTGTGCGCCAGGATCTTTGAACATGCTGCTCCCTCTGCCTGGAATGAGTTTCCCTCCCCGCTCCCATGTCTGACTAATATTCCTACTCTTCCTTCAATGGTTAGTTCAAGTTTCTGCTCCTCCAGAGGCCTTTTCTGACCACCCCACCCTCTCTTTCATCCCATCTCACTTACGCGCTTCTCCTCAATGGGGACACAGCATGCTACTGTTAGAATTTGATTCATTAATAATCCATCATCTTATCCATCTTCCTCACTAGACTATAAACTACTTAAGGGCAAAGATTGTTTTTTTTCCAGACATTAACAAAAAGTCTGGCCCACATATTCATATTCAGTTCAAAAAAATACATATTCAGTTCAAAAAAAATTTTTTTTTTTTTGCTGGCTAGAGTGTAAAAATAAGAAATATACCTACAACGGCTCAATGTTCCTCTTACTTAGAAGGTGAGCATTTTTATTAGATCCAGATACAGCATCAATTTCAAAATTGATTCAGATACTAAGTATGTACACAGCTATGATCATTTACATTATGTAAATGATCACATGCAAATTATTTAATTTAATATTTCAACCTTACAACAGCCATGTGAGATTTCCATGTTACGGATCAGTGGGAGTCAGGGATGTATCAGGATCTTACAAATAGTAAACAGCAGGACCAGAATTTGGACCAAGGTCAAAATAATGATTGTTCTCTAAAAAATGGTTGAGATTCAATTGTCTTTAAAGTACTTTGGATGCAGAAATTTCTTTCCATTTAAGGGATATTCCCAAACTGGGTCCCTTGGCCATCTGGTTCCTCATAATTTAGCAGCCAAATAATCATGGGTTCACATCCTTCCCAAAAGTAACTGGGAGGAGGTTATGAATAAGTCTTTTCCCTTCCTTCATGTCACGAGTATGATGAACTTTCCCCAGCCATCTTTCCTCAACCAAACATTTCCTGCCCAACTCGAAGAAGTGGTAGATTGTTACCCACGAACAAGGTACTGCCCAGCCAGGTAACATACTTGATGCATTGTCTTGTTTTGACAAGCTTAACAGAGGGGTCTGATACCCAATGTTCTTTATGGGTGGAAAAGTGCCTTGTTGGACTTCATAGGCTCTCATTTGCTCGTTCATTCAAAAAACATTTACAGAGGACTTCATAATCACAGTTAATAACAGTAGCTAACATTTATTGAGAGCTTAATATGTGAGAGGCACCGCTCTGCCTGCTTTACAAGCCGTAACTCATTTAATCTTCAACAATCCTCAGGCAGGAACTATTATTATGACAGTTTTATAGATGAGCAGCCAACTGAGAGACAGAGAAGGTAAGTGACTTGCCCAAGGCCACAGAGCCTGTAGTATGCTGCCTCTCCCACCATGCACAAGGCTCTCTACCAGCTTTGGGTAGACGGGGGTGAATGTGACCCGGGCCCTGCCCCCAAGGAGCTTATGTGCTCATGCAAGAGACACAGGGAGCAGAGAACAGCAGGGCTCTGTGCTAGGGACACACACAAGGCGATAAGAAGCCTAAGAAGAGAATGCTTGATGGCTAGCTGATGACTTCCGAGGAGCCATAGAGGAGGTGATATGTTAGCTGGGTCTTGAAGGATGAGTAGGAGTTCGGTAGCTTGACAAGAGTTGGGTTGGTTGTGGAATGCAACCTTTGCACGGGGGATAGAACATGCAAACTATGGAGGTGGAACAAGAACAACTTGCTAGAGGACAGTGAGAGGTTCCAAGGGGTTGGCTCACGGGGCTACAGAGGGAAGCAGCAAGAAATGGGCTGGATTAGTAGGTTGGGCCAAATCTTGAAGGGTCTAAAGGAATTGTACATTATTTTGTGAGAAATGGAGAGGAAATGGAGATGTTTAAACAGAGGAGCAGCGCGATTAGATTTGCGTTATACCTGCAGGCAATGGGAAGATGGACAGGTGGAGGAGAGTTTAAAAAGGAAGCCAGAAATCATCAAAAGGCAGTTGTAATTAACCAGGAAAGAAACACATAGTCGGAATTGGTTGGAGAACTATTTTAAGAAGTAGAATCAACAAGGCTCGATGACTCTAAAGCTTCTCACCCGGGCCTGTGTGGATGGGGAGGACATGAACCGTGGCCGGGAATGAAGGAGGAAGAGTCATTCGTTCATCTGTTTCTTTGTTGAGTAGACACTTGGTCAGAGAAGCAGAACCTGCACCAGGTACCCGGGACACAGCGGTGACTCAGACACAGACCTGCCCTCGACAGCCCACAGTCTACTGGGCGAGGCTGACAAGTAAACAGACGAGCAAAGGCGTGGGTGGGCCACCCACAGAGGCAGAGTCCTTGGAGTCTGATGTTGATGCCTTGACACCCACCCTCGCTGGCATGACCAGCTCTGGAGGCAGCACTGGTTTGCTCCGGTTGGTCACTCTGCCACCCCCTCACTGGGGTTGTCCAGCCTGGCTTCCCCACGGCACAGGCCAAGAGCCTGATATAGACATTTGGGGTTGGCAGGGCTGGAGCCAGGACACAGCTTAGGAAGGCACTGCAGAAACTCGGCATCTGAGTGGGTGAGCCACGTCTCTGCCCATCTGGGAAACCCAAGAGACAAACGCCAGTAGAACTGGATAGAAACCCCTAGTCCAGAGGGCCAGGGCTGGGGAAGCAAAGCCAAGAGTTTAGAGTTGGGCAGAAATAGGCAAAAACAAGCCAGAACCCTCAGGGATGACTGCCCCGAACCCTGGTGGGGCCGGTACACACGAGATGCTGGGTTCTGGGGGCTGGCAAAAAGGGTCAGAGGTAGGACTCCAACCAGTGCTCCTTTTCTACAGCTGCGGAGAAGTGGCCCAGTCCCCACGTCCTCCCCCCGGCCTCCCAGGTAACCCACACCAATTCATCCGGTGTGCCATGGATTGCAGGGAACGAATGTCGACTATCTGTAATTGTTTCCGCAGGCGGCGAGTTACAGGAGACAGAGGCGGGTAGAGCGAGGAGCTAAGTGCATGGCCAACGGGGCCCGCGGGGAGAGGACTATCCCCCACTCTCCCTCTGCAGTTTCCTCTCTTTAAAAAGCAAAAGGAATGAACAAGGTCAGCAAAATCTGGAGGCTGTATTGAAGCTGCCCGAGCTGCTGAGCAAAGCGGGCAGTGCCTGCCGGACCATTTGGGACACCCACGGGACTCCAGGCCCCTCTGGGAACATCCGGGGTCAGCCACGGGGCGGGGGACGTGGGTGAAGAAAAAGGTAAAGGGAAAAGGGGGAGACACCGCCCCACCGACAAAGAGAACAGGAGAACCAGAGGAGGTCGGGGGCGGGCAGAGAAGGGAAGGCCCTGTCTCCGGTCCCTGGATTTTCGCAGCTCTGCTCACAGCAGCCTCGTTTGGTGGCACCCACAGCCGATGTGGCCCCTTGGGGAGGCAGTGGGAGAAGGCCGGTGGGCGCCGATGGGAGGTGGCGTGAGTTTCTGAACCGGGAGAACTTAAAGCCCACTGGCCCCTGATGGGAGATGACAGCAGGTCAACTGAGCCACCGAGGGAAGGAAGGTGATGCTGGTGGGAGGGGGTGAGTGTCGCCACCAGTGTCCTAGTGAGGAGACAAGGAAACTACGGCCCCGCGGTCACCGATTATCACCGATCATCACCGCAGGCTCCTCTGGGGCTGATCACAGCATTTGTCCGCATTTGCATTGATCGTTTCTTGCTGTCTCTTCGTTTTATTAACTTTAATTTGTAACTGGGTTGATCAGCAGTTGTTCTTCCTGGAGGGTGTAATTAGGATTATAAATAAAGCCAAGTGGAGAGTTTGGACAACCACGGCTGTAGGTTCGGTGCTATAAAGAGCCCAGGGCCCCCCAGCACCCTCCCCGGAGGATGCCATATTCCAACGATAGGTTTGTTGCCTCATTGACTCAAACGGAAAGCTGAGAGGACCCTCAGAGAACCCTCACACTTCACTGTTCAGAAGGAACCGAGTTTGGTGACCTTCATCTAGAAACCCATCAGCTTGGGGGTTTCCTATAGGAGACTTTTGCATTTAGAGCCCACTGTCTATGGCCGTACCAGCCTGAAAGCCCCTGATCTCATCTAAATTTAGAGCCCGTAGCATTCAATCGATTCCAGAAGTGCCATCCCCTGCAAGAAACGTTCCGAGGCATAGGTTATGCTTGTCTTGCCCAGGCTGGGCCTGAAGTCCCTTAGACCTGCCCCTTTCTCTCTCCCTGCTCCGTCCAGGCTTAAGCTCAGGACCGCTCAGCTTCCACCTCGATCATTCGGTGATCCTGCCGGTGGGTCTCCCCATGTTATCCATCTCCTGTCTCCAAAGTGAACTTCCCGCAGCACAAACATCCCCTGTTGTAGCAATCTGAGACAATCCCAAACACATCTCCGGGCCTTTGCACATGCAATACCCTTTTCCTTGAATACACTTCTGCCTTCTTCGTACGGAAAACTTCCACCCAGCTCCAAGACGCAGTCCGAATACCTCCTTCTCCAGTGACTCCTGTGATGGCCACCCCCACTTCCCGCTCCCACAGGAGTCTGCACTCACTCCTCCCATTGCTCGCACAGCAGCCCTCACCTGCCTCTCTCGCCCCGACATGTCCTTCATTCCTCGGTCTGACACTTGTCCTCTACTCTCTTAAATCCTGTGTGTCATTGTGTCATTCTGGATTTGCAGATACATTTTGGGCAGAGATCATATCTCTGAGATACTTTTTTTCTTTAAGACCCATCCCAGGTAAAGCTCATATGTAGATGCTGCCTAAAATGTCCCAGGGAATAGAGCTGCTGTGGCATCCATGGTAAGTGTTTAACCCCACCCTGCCCAATAGAACTTTCTGTATGATGGAAATGTCCTAGATCTGCCACGTCCAACGTGGTAGCCACTAACCACATGTGACTATTGAGCACTTGAAATGTGACTATTCCAATGAAGGAACTAAAAAATTAGATTTATTTCATTTTAACTTAAGTAATTTAAATTGAAATAGCCACATGTGGCTAGTGGCTACCACACAGGGCAGCACAGGTTTAGGTTAAGCCAACTTTACAACTTTGGTGTAAAGTTTAGCAACAAGACAGCCTACCTGTACCAAATTCAGCACCTCACAGCTATTTTGCAATCTTTGAATACAATCAATGGCACTAGTAACAACGAGGGATTAAATATTGTTTTGATAACTCAAACTGGGACGATATCACAGGTTCACCATCCCAGTCAAACGTTTGACAGTCCAGGGCCACTTCATCTGTTTAAAACATGCGAGGCCTAGTGGGAGGGTGCCAGCAGGTGCCTTCTAAAGAAGGCAGAGCATGAAAGAGCTAAGTGTACTATTCCAGGCACGAGTAGTGGTATTTTCCCAAGCCTGGGAGAATGATTTCTTAGGTATCCTGAGGTCTGAGAGAGATTATATCCCGAGAGACTTACAGTGAAGATCTAAATTTATCCTAAAGGTGGTGGAGTGTGGTGGCCCATGCCTGTAATCCCAGCACTTTGGGAGGCTGAGGCAGGAGGATCCCTTGAGGCCAGGAGTTCAAGACCAGCCAGGGCAACATAACAAGACCCTGTCTCTACAAAAAATATTTTTAAAAAATTAGCTGGGTGCGGTGGCACATGCCTATAGTCCCAGCTACTTGGGAGGCTGAGGAAGGAGGATCGCTTGAGCCCAGGAATTCGAGGTTACGATGAGCTATGATAGTGCCACTACACTCCAGCCTGGGAGACAGAGCAAGACCCTGTCTCTAAAAAAAATTGAAATAAATTTATCCTAAAGGGCCGTTTGTTGACCCAGCCCTAAAAACTTTAAAATGACAGAAAGAAATCACACTATTTCAGCAGATGTTCAGTGCCGGGCTGTTAGGTTTCCTTAACTCTTGCTCCAATGGTAGAACCTTTCTTCCGCCTGTACTTTCTCACCTCTTGGCAACGAGCAAGGTGTCTGAACACGAAAAGAAAGATTTGTGCTTTCTCTCTGGGCAGCTGCATCCTTTTGAGTTAGGGAATCCCAAAGTTCTCTGGTGATTGATGGCAAGGTGGAACAATGCGTCAGTCAGGGAGTTGACAGCTGGGCTGGGACGCGGACAGCAAAAAAGCAAAGTTCTCCAGCTGCATTGCTTACCCCACGGATCCGCCTGTGCTGATGACAAGGGGGGGACTCAGGGAAAGAAGCACTCCGCTGCCCTGGCCTTCGGAAGAAATGGTTTTAATGTAGGGAGGTGGCAGGCAGGGGGGTAGGATGGGGCTGCCAGTATGGCAGCAGCTCTGTTTAAAAGCACTCTCATGGGATGGTAAGAACTACCAAAAGGAAAGTAAGTGTAGCATTTTAGCCAGCACTGTATCTGCTTAAACTCAGGTATAAATAGATCCTTAAGCCCTTCTCTACTCAGCATGGCTAGCAGAGCATATTTAACCTCACCCATGAACAGTGAGTTTGAAGAGGCAGAGGAATGTTTTCTGGTGAGGCAAAGAACCACCCTGCTAACCTGAAGCACATACAACCTTACAAAAAAAAAAAAAAACAAAAAAAAAAAACCCTGCTCGGTCCCTGGGGGAGGGAAAATGCCAGGATGTAGAACAGGGAAGGGCTACATTCGAAACCCCTTCCTACTCATCCACTGTAAAATGGTACAACCACTTTGGGAAACAATTGGGCGGTTTCTTAAAAAGTGAGACATACGCTTAGCATACAACCCAGCAATCTGATTCTATTAATAGTTACTAATGCAAGAGAAATGAAAACATACATCCACGTAAAGATTTATATACAAATGTCCATAGCCTCGAATTGGAAACAACCCAAATGTCCAAACACAGGTGAGTGGATAAACAGACTATGATATATCCCTATAATAGAATAGATTACTCTGCAATAAAAAGGAAAGAACTACTGCTGGTGGATTCAGCAATACAAATGCATCTTGAAATTAATATACTGAGAGCAAAAATCAGATGCAAGAGTGCAAACTGTGTGGTAATGGATATGAAACAAGCAAATCTAATCTTTAGTGACAGAAAGCTGATCGGTGGCTGCCTGGGGCCAGGGGAGGGGAGTGACTGACTGAGAAGGGGACACAGGGAGCCTTTCATGGTGGCGGAAATGTTCTCTAACGTGATTATTGCGGTAGGTGCACAAGCATATACGTTTATCAACTCATTGAGCAGTACACCTAAAATGGGCACATTTTGTTGTATGTAAGTTAGACCTCGATAAAGTTTATTTAAATAATAATTCCTTCCCAAGAGCCTAGATGAGGGGCCGGAGCCTCCACCTTGTCAGAGGTGGCCACAGGCCTGCTGGCTCCTCCTATGAGGCACAGGCTTTCCAAAAAGCCCAATCAAAGATCAGAGAAACCTCCCGCAAGACCCCGGTGACACTGCCAAGCTGGAAAAACAGCTCCCTGGCAGCGTGGAAAGGGCCCCTCTCTGGCCCTTGATCCTTAAAAGGCTGGAATTTCTGGCTGAACAAGAAGGCCTGGGCCCAGGCCCCAGGGGGCAGCTTCTCCCCAGCTCCGGGCGAGATGCCCAGCCACCCCGCACTTGGTGCTGGCTTGCCGCCCGAGCACAGGACCAGAGGGCCCGGGCAGGTCCCCACTGCCCCCTGGCCAGGCCCTCTGCAAAGGCCAAGCACCCGTGAGGCTCCCCCAGCCCAGAGAGTCACCAAGACCTTTACTCTGAATGGGGGTGGTGTTAACAGCCCCCAGAGAGGGTCAGGGAGTGGTGACAGGCCAGGGCCGAGCCTGGACTTTGAACCCTTAGCCCAACACACTTTCCCCGACCCCAGTGCTTTGCTGGGGGAGGGATTTTTAGTGGGTCCAGTTCTGAAGGAGAGCTCTCCAGGCCAGGCCTGTGCGACAAAGGGACAGCGTGCCGCAGGGGCTGGGCAGCCTGCCGGGAGGGGAAAGGGCAGCAGGGCCAAGAGCTGCTGCTGCTGCTGGTTTGTTCGAGGGCAACGTGGCCCTCAGGTGTGCGACTCAGGCCAGACCCAGCTGAGCTCTAAGTGCTCCCTGCAGACCCCCCTGGTTCTGCAGTTCAGGCCTTTGGGCCCCAGTGAACCTTCTGTGGGATCATGGAGAAGCCTGCAGGGGTGGAGCTCAGGACCTGGCCCCGGGATCCCCGGGGTCTCAGGAGCCCCATCTCCTCTGCTGTCTGGCTCCCTCCTTCTCTCCTTGTCTCTGTCTCTGTCTCGGGCTCCCCTCCCCCCCTTCCCTGTTGTCACCTGCACCTGTTTTTCCTGCCTTGCTCAATCTCTCCAGTCCACAGGCTGTTTGTTCCCAGGGGTCCCCTCCCCTTGTCTTTTTCCATGGCCTGCAGGTACAGCGAGTTAACTCTTCCGCTCCCGCAGCCACTCCACACCCAAAGGGCCCTCAGCGGCAAAGTCCGCCAGGGAGAGCCCAGAGCCGGGGCTGAGGAAGTCCGGGGTCTGGCCCTCCGGCTGTGTGACCCTGCCTCATCGTGAGACCTTGAGCTGGTCACTTACCCCTACGCCTCAGTTTTCTCATCTGTAAAATGAGAGCATTCTACCTTTTTATTATCCCAGCTCTGTAGCTCTCCCCAACACACACACACACACACACACACACACGCACACACACTGTGTTTCAAAATTGGGGGCTATCAAATAACACTTATCCAATAATTATTAATTCAAGAGCTGATTTCGTACAAAACAGAACCAATCAGAGCTTCTGAGCGGCATGTCCTGATTTCGTTTCATATGAAACAGAGTCCTGAATTAGCAATTACTGAATAAATGTAGATTTATCATGTTCCTTGTTAAAATTCCAGCAAAGAATCTTGACATTTTAGTTAAGCCTGTGTAGCCTTCACACAGATAAATGTTCTATTTCTGTTAGGCTTTTAGAAAGACAAAAAAGCAACTCCAGGTCTCCCCTTTCCTGCTCTTTTCTGGTCTGGGGTGGGGAGTAGGGAGCCAGGAACAGGTGATCGTCCAGACCCCTGCGTTGCTGGGTTAGTAGGCCCACGTGCGTCCCATTGGCTGACACATCAGTCAATCTTTTGGCCCTTGCATCATCAGTCCCGCCTACCAATGCCAGGCCTCCCAACAGAGGCCCACAGGCCAGCGCACCAGACAGGTCCCCAGCACAAACCCCTGTGCTCTTGGGCTGCTGGCCTAGCCCACAATTAACACCAGAATTCAGAGCCACTGGCAGTGGAAGCAGGAAGGGGCACCTTAGGATTTCCCTAAGAGGTGGGAAAAACTGGTCGCGAGTCCAGGTGCCTTGGCAAGGAGGTGAGCACTTGGGAACAGAGGCTGTTGCCCAGACCAGCTCTTGGCGGTTAAAGCCAAGGTGCAGAGGAGAGCTGGTCCCCTCGGCCCCCTCACCAAGACCTCCTTTCATTCCACAGATGGGGAAACTGAGGCCCAGAGTGTCACTTCCTGGGCATTCTCTTTTCCTCTCTGTCTCTCTGTCCCCCACCTACCTCTGCACCCCAGATCCCCATGGAAAAGGTCAAAGCCATGAGCTGGACAGGGCAACCGGGGTTTGTGGTCTTGGCCCCATTTAGTAATTTCCAGACCTGTAGCTCCTGCTTCTTATTCCGTTCCGTACTGGACACTCCACCCAATGTCTTGGAGGAGCCTCGGATTCCACCAGCTCGAACCAACCCATTGTGTGTTGTCCCTCTGGAGGTGGAGAGATGGCCCCATGGCTGGCTCCCCAGCTTTGCACGAGGCCGCCAGTCACCCAGGCTCTGCCTTCTGACCCCTCAGGCCCCTGGCACCTCTTCTAGGCCAGGGCTCCGGGTCCCAGGAGTGTTTTCAACTCCCCCTCCCTGCGGCCTGCTCTGTCTTCTCGCACCTTCCTCAGCCCCGGCCTCTCCAGAGCCCTCCTGGACCATGCGGGGCCCTTCCATCCTCCCACCCCCACCCACTGGGGCCAGACGGGGACTTTTCACATCACCTATGATTGATCATTCGCAGCCTTGGCCGAAACCTTCAGTGACTGCACACAGAGACACAACACGCGTGGCAGAGAGAGCGGGGAGGGACGGAGGGTTAGCTGAAATCCTTGGGGGAAGGCAGGGAACATTCATCAGCCCAAACCCTTAATGTTACAGATGAGAAGTCTGAGGCTCAGAGACAGGGGGTGCCCAGCTTAAGGTCACCCAGCAAGGCAGACGGCACGTTCAGGGGACAGTGATGCTCTCCGTCACCTGGCAAGCTGTCCACTCTGCACGTCCCCACTGGACACGGCACTCCAGCCACAAGGAGCCTCCGTGTGCCCTGAACACATGCCCTTTCACACCTCTGCTTCCTTCTTCATGGGGACCTGCAGCCCCTCTCCTCCCCGTCCTTCACAGACCTAGCCACCTGCCCAGGCCCAGCTCAAATGCCACCTCCCCCAGGAAGCCTTCCCTGAACGCCTGTGCTGACATCCCTGCAGGCCGCTCTCCACAGCACTCAGCACTCGCAGACCGAGGTCAGAATGACTCCTGTGCACGTCCCCCAGCAGGGGCGGGACTTGTCTCACTTATCTTCACATCTCCAAGAGCACCTTGCGCAGTGCCTGGCCTGTTGCAGGGGCGCAACAGGTCTTTCTGGCAGGAAGTATCATCATATTTACGGTGTCATTATGAATGGCTGGCGTTGACAGTTGAGTCAGCCACTGTGCTCAGTGTGCGAGTGAGAGCACAGGCGTCTTCTCAGCAGGCCCCACGATTAGTCCCATTTCACAGATGAGGAAACTGGGGCTCGGAGAAAATGAGTTGCTGCTCTGGGTCTCGCTGCTGGAAGGAGGCAGAGTTGGAACTCCACCTACAGTGCGGCTGATTCTAAAGCCTGGGTCTCTCCGTCTCTGTGCTCTCTCTGCAGCTGGGATGACCACGCCCCTGGAGGCAGGCTGAGAAGCTGGTCAGGACCCCCACACTCTGCCTGCCCACCATGGCCCTTCTAGCCTCGGGGACCCCTGTGGTCTAGGGCTGGAGGATGGAGACCCCTCCAGGTCCCGCAGCAGGTCGCACCCAGGCCCACTTTGTGGATGGCCCCTGCCACACACACAGAACCTGCCCTGGAACCCCGGCCAGGTGACAAGAGTTCCCCACTGGCCCCCGGCCACAGGAACACAAAGTACCTTCACACATAACCTCTCTTTGTGCCCCGCTGGTGACAACAGATAGGGCAGGCCCAGGGCAACGTGGCAAGGTGGCAGAAGTTTGTCTTGGACTGTGTTTGCAGCCTCTCTGTCCTGTTCCCTTTCCACCGGGGGCTTCCTGCTGGCTGCCCCCTTCCCGTGGTGCGGGCTGGGCTAGAGGGTTTAACCCTTTTATCACCCAGAGGCACGCGAGAGGGGGAAACTTCAGGCTCTACGGTGGATTCATTTTTAGAATGAAGGTGGAGGTTCTCCTTGCTCATAAAACCTGGACCACCCTGCAGTTAGTCCCAAAGAGAACCTGGGGCGGTTTTGCCCCTCGGGTGCCCCCTAATCAAAGCTCAGTGGGAAGCCATGCTCTGTGCCCCCTTCGCCTCCCCGATCCGGGGCCCCGCACCCAGGCCTCCCAGATACTGTGGCTGCAAAGCCTCCCATCCCTGCCACCGCTCCTGCGTCCTCCTGGAAACGGGTCTGGGGACTGGGGAACTCACCCCTGCCTGTGTGCCAGGCCCTGCGCTAGGCCTGCGCAGACGCCAGCTCCCTTGATCATTATGAAAACCCTGACCTTTTCTCCCCATGTCATAGATGAGGACACCAAGGCTCCGAGGGGTTCCCGAACGAATGCTCAAGATCACATGGCCAGAGCATGCGTTGCCGGGATCTGAACTTTGTTCCTGTGGCTGCAAAGCCTGCGCCGCCCCCATCCTCCCTTGCCACCTGCTGTAGCCTGCGTCCCTCTGGGCAAGTGACGTTCCTGATGCCTTCAACCGTCCGGCACTGGGGTGTCACCCAGAGAGTGGGGAGAGTATGGGACCAGGCACGGAGGCCAGCCAGAGATGAGGCAAGACGGTCGCTCCGGAGGTGGTTCTGCTCCGGCAGTGAGGTCACTGCCCAGGGTGGCTCATGCCTGGTTCTGTCCCTGTGGGCAGCATAACCAGCCTGAACCTCAGTTTTCTCTTTTTTGACCTATGTGCCAAAAATACCTGTTTCTGGAGACCCTTGCGAGCATTAAACGAGATCATCTGAGCCAGGTGCTTCACACAGTGGCACGTGTTAGGTGCTCAAGGACTCGTTGTCTGCCTGCGGTCTGGGTGGGGGCGGGCTGGGGTGGAGCCGGTGAAGAAATGACACAGAAACCCACAGGAAACTTCATCACCCAAACTGATGGCATATTCAAGGGAAGTAACAAAACGAGAAGGAAAAAGACTTCTAAATTTTGGCTGAGTAAAGGCAACAATATAATTACCGTCATTTATAAAAACTGCTTCCATTAATGTCTAATTCCCACGAAGCGCAACAATGATTATCTCATTAATCATGTGTCAGATTAACTTTGTTGTAGGTTTTATTTGATTAAAGCAGCGACCTCGCAACACGTATGCTTAGTCTTCATGGTCTGCGGTTTCTGGAGCAGAGGCCTCTGTCGGCAACTTTTTCTGAATTATAAAGCATATTTCCAGGGTAGTGTTTTGGGACATTCGGTTATCTTGAACCCCAAAGCAAGGTGGACCAGGCAGGAGGCGGTCTCAGAGCTTCCCGTCAGCTCTCACCTTTGGATTTGCAAAGGCCAGTGATGAAAGATGAATTGTGTGTCAATCTTTTAAAAGGCTTTGCGGCTTTTGTATTATTCAAGTATTTTACTATGTGCATTTGCATTCTTTTTGTGACATGTATATAGATGTCCGGTGGGAGACTGTGTTTATTGCTTTTTATTTTTTTTCCTGAACACATTGAAAACCTCCAAAGTTTCTGTATCCTGGGTTCTGTTCCCCCATGGGGAGAAAAGGTTGCTATCTGTAACATACACTTACACTCCTGACATTTTTCTCATTTTCTGATAGACGGTGGAGTCCCCCCTCCTCACCCCAACCTTAAAGGAGAAAAGCTGCCAACAGACAGCTTCCAGCTGCCCAGGGAGATAGCCGAGGATTTTCAATAGGGAAGCGTCATGCTTTGCCAACTCTGGGGAAGACAGAAGTGGCCTGGATCGCAGACCTGGGCAGTGATGCCAGGGAAGGCAGAGCTGCTGGGCGGGGCATCTCCCCCCAGGGACACTGTGTCCTCAGGCCCTTCGGTGGCCCCTTCTTGCCGTCAGGAGCTCCACCGGGTGCCAGCTGCCCTGTAGGAGAGTCCCTGCACCCACACTGAGCCCAAGGAGGACCCTCGCCCCGAGATCAAATGATGTGGGGTGTTCAGGAGGAAGAGTCCAGCCCCAGCACTCAACTTGGATGTAGAAGGGAAGAAAGGGGCGGGCAACAGAGACCCCTGTCATTGTGAAAGGGAGGCCAGAGATGTCTGGGAGAGGGAGCTCCCACTGTCCTGACTCCCCACGTCTGTGCAGGCCGAGGGCCTGCAGGTGGAAATAGCGGCTGGAGATGGCCGACTCTCGTTCAGACTTAGCTCTCTGGGGGCGAGACATGAGCAAGCCTGGGTCATTGAGGACCAGAGAGAGGAAACCTGACCACGAAGTGGGAGGAGGAGGGCGCTGGCTTGCTCCGTTCCCTCCTGATCAGAACGCAGCACCCACAGGTGGCCTGTGGGGACAGCCCCCAGCTCTGGGCTCCCGGGGACTGTCCTCCTCCTCCAGCCCCTGCTCCCAGGGCCTGGCTGCCTTGCCCTGGCCGCTGGGCATAAGGTCTAGGGCTGCACCGTCCAGTAGAAATAAAATGCCAACTGCATGGAGAACATTTTCTAGTAGTCACATTTTTTAAAAGTAAAAAAGAAGCAGGATGCCAAGTTGTACGGTTTCCAAATTTAATTCTTAAATCTTGTCACTGTATTACAAAAGTTAAATTAAAAATCAGACAGTTACATTTACTGTTATGCATCTAATCCTCTACGAAGTCCAAACAGTCAATTGATGACATTAACACATTATTAATAAATATTTAATAATCATTCATATTAAAAAAAGAAACAGGTAAAATTAATTTTAGGAATATATTTTGCTTAACCCAGTATATCCAGAATATTATCATTTCAGCTAACAATCAAATATAAACATTTATGACTTCTTTTTCATGCTTTTTTTGTAGTAAGTGTTCAAAATCTGGTGTGTTTACTCTAGTTTACTCTCGTGGCACTTTTCAGTTTGGACTGACTCCATCCCCGGTGTCAGCGGCCACGTGGCTCATGACTACCACATTGGACAGCGCAGGTCTAGAGCTTTCTCTGTGCCCTGTCACTCCCCAAAGGGGAGGTCATTTGGCTTCCTCAGAGGCCCCAATCGGGAGCCCCCTGACCCAAGAGCAAGTCATGCTTTGGGTCCAGGTACCCACCCATCTTTCCTTACAGGCCGGTGGCGGGGAGGGAAGGCGAGAGCCCTGAACTGGGCCTCAGAAGGTTCTGCCACTTGGCTTGCTGTGTGACCTAAAGCAAGTCACCTCCCTTCTCTGGGCACCAGTCTCCTTCTCTGTCAGGTGAGGGGTTTCCCCTAGATTTGCAACTTTCAAACACTGGAACCTGTTTTTCAAAGGCAGGCTCATGCAGACCCCAACATACAAATCACAGGTCAGAGGGGCTGCTCTGTTTCCAGAGGGTGACGGGCCTGAGCCCTGCCTCCTCCCGCTCTCAGCCTGGAGGTCACTCCTTGGCCAGGCCCCTGGGCGCAGAGGGTGAGAACCCTGCACCCCAAATCAGTCTGCAACTCGCATTTTCACACCCAGTTTTCTAAACATGCAAAACTACACGTAGGTTGCTCGTGGACCCACATCTGTAGTAAAAGGTTGAAAACGTCACTGATTTCAAGTTAGCAACGTCCTCTGAAGAGGGAGGGAGGAGGGCGGGTTAGGGCTGACACTTCAGCTCTATCACCATTTTAGTTTTGACCGAAAGAGACCTAATGTGAATATAGCGAAATGTTAGCATTTGCTCCAGCTTAGTGATGGGTATGTGGCTATCTGAGATATTACTCAGTACTTTCCTGCATGTACAAAATATTTTATAATTTAGATTTATTTAAAACTTTAAGAAGGGCAAACAAATAGAATCTGATCTCGCCTGAGGCATAGAATTTTTTTTAAAAAAATAGTGAAGTAAAATGTAACGTCCCTTACCCTGACATGGTCTCGAAGCCCTAAGCACTCTCCTTCCGCCCTGCTCTGACAGTCCAGGAATCCGGGTGCTAAATTGACCAAGGGTTGGGGGTCTGGGGAGGAGGACCAAACAGTCATTCAATAAGGAGTGATTGTACATTGGGGTATCAGATATAGGGGGGACCCCAGGGGATTAAGACCTGGCCCTGCTTCGAAAAGAGGCTGAGAGGGGAGACACCTTCCCATGGCTAACCTGGGCTCCATGCTGGCCGTGGGGGGCCCGGGGGAGGAGGCGGGATGTGCCCCTCCCTGGCTCCCCTGCGCACCAGCCTGGGGCATCTGGATGGAGGCAGCTGCTTCCTCTTAACTTCTCTCCGCTGTTCCCCTCCGGTCCCAGCCTGACCTTCCAGCTCATCTGGCTGAGTGTGGGGGGCGCCGCCCAGCTCACCCCTTTAAATTGTGTCCTCCTCTAGGCCCCGTCTCTCCCAGTCACCCTGCCCCCACATCCACAGATGAGGCCCAGAGCTTAGGAGACTTGCCAAGGTCACCGTGCTGGCCTGGGCATGGCGGGAGGAGGCAGGTTGCAGGAGGGCAGCCATGCCCCGGCCCCTGTGGGGTTATTTCACCTGAGCAAACAGGTCCTGCTGGTTCGCCATTCGGAGAGAGTTTGGCCCCAGTCCCCACAAGCTGGTTAAATGGTAACCTGTCTCTGGTTGTTTGTGGAAATGCGACAGCTCCTTTGGAGGAGCCACGTGAGACCCCTTTCCCCTGTCGTCCCAGCCATGCGCATAACCACAGAGTGCCACAGCCACCAGGGGCCTTTCCTCGGGACATTTCTTAACCAAGAGCCACTCGGCCCATTTTATAGGATAAGCAACTGAAGCAGAGAGGAGTGAAGTCACCACGAGTCACTGGCCTTGGTTCACTATGGCTGCACCAAAGAGGTGGAGCTGGCTGGGGCTGGGGTCCACCTCGCAGTCTCTGGAGAGAAGCTCTGGTTCTCCAGACAGAGTTGAATGTCCTCGTTGGCCTTAGATCCCCTCACTGTGTGACGGGGTGGGGGCCCGCCCCCTCCCTTTGTTCAGCACCTGCCCGATTAGAGAGCCAGGCACACAGGGCCTCCTCTGCTCCCAGGACACCCTTCTTACGCAGGCAGAGCAGGTTTGACCAGCCCGTGTGACAGACCAGGAAACAGAGTCAGCAAGATTAGGAGCTTATTCGAAGCGTAGCAGCAGCCCAGGCCCAGGGAGACCAGGCCTCCGACTCCAGCTCAAGACACAGGCTTGTCTGCAGCTCCCAGGCCTGCTCCGGGCCTGACCCTGCTACCGCGAAAGAGGCCCAGGACACCACATGGCCGGTCTGAGTGCTGGACCCATGAAAAGACTTTTGAAATCAACAGCCACTTGGAGAGTGAGGCTTCCGACTTGCGCTTTCTTCATTTCGTTCTGGGCTGGTTCGGCCTGTCCGGGCCCTGAGACAGTCTGTCTGCTCACGCCGGGGACGTGGTGCCGGCCATGCTCGCCTGTCACCGTGCACCCACCCTGCCCCTGCCCCCTCGAAGCCAACATTCTAGAGAAAGGAAGGGGAGAAAGAGGACCCCCCACCCCAGCCCACAGTCCCAGGTGGGCAGAGGGAGTTCGCTGCAGCTTTTGGAGACCCTGGGGAGGAAGGAGCCTCCCCACTGCCCCAAGGCAGTGTGTGAGCCCTAAGGTGCCAGGATGCATAATGCTCCCTACTCAGAGATGACATGTGACTCAAGAGAGGTGCCCGTCAGACAAGCCTGGTCTCTCCTGGCCCCACACAGTCCTAGGCGTGACTCGCTTTCCTTCTTGGCACCCTGAAAGTGAGACCCCCTTCCTTGGCAGGTCTTGTGAAGGTGCGGTGGCACGGTGTGCCTGAATCGACCTCGTGCGGGGCCGGGCGCACAGGGGTGCTCAACCGCTCCCCCCACGGCTCCCTGTGCCCCTGTGTGGCGATCTCAGCCTCCGAGGAGTGGGAGACCCCCGGACTTCCCCAGGAGGGCGCACGCATCCTCTCCACCAAGGCCACTCGGTGCCATGCCGCGGGGAGGACTTTACTGAGGAATCTTCAGGTCAGCGTTGAGGCGGGAGCCAGGGCCGCAGGGAGGGCAGGCCAAGGACAGCTGCCCACAGCAGGCCACAGCTGGGGCTCTCCCCACACCACAGGCTTTTCTTGCTGTTATGGAAATCAGTGCTGGGTTGAGCACACTTAAGGCAAACAGTCAAGATCTGAGCACCCCCCAGCCCCCATCCGGGTGTCTGAAGGCCCGGCCCAGCACGATGGTCACCTAGCCAGCTCTGGGCACCTTGCTAAGGCCAGAGCAGGTGGCTGAGCAAGCTGGGCTCTTCCCCAAATGTGAGAGGGACACTAGGCCTTGCTTGGACCCTGGGGGCCACTGTGCTGCAGGGAGGGGCAGAAAGATGCAGCCTGGGGAAGCCCGTGACCTGTGAGTGGGGAGGGAGCCTCCTGCCAGGTACTTCCAACCTTTGACCCAATTCCTCCCTCTCTGAGGCAGAGGGAAAGGGTGTGGCCAGTGTCCCGAGGCTGGCCACCATCCTTCCACGGGGTTAGGCAGCTTTGGGAGGTAAATGCGGCTCCCTTCTGCTGAGAGGAAGAGAGTGTGTCTCAGGTGGGCACAAAATTCAGCTACTGGGTAGGGGAGATCCTTGGACCTCTACCGCAGAAGGGACGTTCCTTCTCCCTCCACCTTCCAGAGCTCCTGTACCCAGACGCCTGCCTCCTCCAGGGCACCCCATGGGTGACTTCCCCCAATGCCTGACATTGGACTGGAGCCACACCCACAGAACCGGTTCGAAGCCAAACAATGGCACATCACAGTCCAGCTGAGCAGGAGGCCTCGGCGGGGTGAGCAGGAGTCAGTTCATGGCCAAGAGGGGCAAAAGGTCCACAGGAACTCAGGGGTGGCAAAGTGACCACGTGGCTCCTTTCTCTTCCCCGTGACCCGACTGCAGCTTTGCGGCGTCGAGGGCAGCACATGGGTAGGGCCTTCCCCAGCCCTGGAGGTCCTGGAGGTGGAGGGCGACTCCGCCCGGGAGCAGGAGGAAACAGAATTCGGATCTACAGCCTTCCTAGCACAAGGGAGAGGCAGTTGAGGTCAGAATGGCTGTCTTCGATGCATGGAAGCCTCCAGAGGGATTGGCCAGTGACATGATCGCTGGTGTGGTGGGAGGTCTGCCCTCCCCCAGAGGAAGCCGAGAGGTCTCTTGGGCTAGGGGAGGGCTGGGCGTCCGGGTGGAAGTTGAGCAAAGTCTGGCAGGATGGGTTACCAGGACACACTGAGACGCTGCATGGCTGAGACACTGGGTGGGGAGAGACCCCAGCAATTCCCTTGGAGATGGAGAGCCTAGGGCAGGTCCCAGGCCCTACCAGGGGACAGGCTGGTGGTGGGGGTGAGCTGGCCAGACAGAACGCTCCCTGGATGCCTGAGGCCTTCTCCTGTAACTGTCCCCCACCATGTGGCTGAGGCCTGGTGAGACCCTCACCATGTGTGCTGGGGCAGGGTGGAGAACCCTAGGCAGAGCTTGGGAAAGCATATGGCTGAGGGAACATACTGCCCTGTCCCTGCAGAGAGCCTCCCAGGGGAACGGCAGCAAAGAGCAAGCCCGTGTGGCCATCCCCAGCTCCCCGCTGCCTGGCTTCGCTTCTGCCCAGCACGCTGTGGGTGGACTCCGACCTACAGCTTCACTGACCTCAGGAGGTCCCACCCTCTCTTGCCTGGTGCTTCTGACTGTTTATTTCCTGCAGAGAGTCAGGGTTCCTGCCACCGTGCAGGGAACAGAGGTGGCTCCACCCACGAGGCCCACCCAGGCCTGGGGAACCCCTGTCCACATCCTGACTCCATCACCGTGCAGGGTATGAACTTGGGCCTGTCACACCTGCTTCCTGGGTGTGAATCTAGAAAACCCCTGAGCCACGATCTGGCCCCTAAAGTCTCTCCATCCATGACTTTCCTCCCCGAATACCCTTGTCCTCCGAACCAACAGGAGGTGCAGCCTGGAGGGGGCAGGGGGCTGACAGGCAGCTGTGTCTTCTTCTCCCCCCAATCCCAGGCTCTCCTCCTGGATCCCACATCAAAGGGCCCAGCAGTTGGGGGACTCAGGCTGCTCCCTACCTTTCCCTGGAAACCACCTGAAGTTGCCACCACTGGATTAGGTCCCTGCAATTTGCCCCAAACCCATACATTAGCCGTGACTTCATCTAATCCTCACTGCAAGGTAGATTGTTGGTTCTATTTTATAGGTGAGGAGACTGAGTCTCAGACAGGCCCTGTGTCTTGCTCAAAGCCACCTAGCAAGTCAGGGGCAGGGTGGGTTTTCAGCCCAGGGGCGGCCCCCTCACCCCCCACTCCCCCCAGCCCCAGCATTGTTGCAGAGCCCTGGGTCGCCCTCCTCCATGTCGCCACGGCACCAACACCCAGGCGCCTCCATTCAGGGCCTGACTCTGCAGCCTACTGAGCTGGTGATGTCAGCGTTGCCATGGAAACCCTTCCCTGGCGTCAGGCAGGACCAGCCTCCCTGGCGCAGTTTCCCTTTGTGTGGACTTTGCAATGCGTTGCCAAGGCAGTGGGGCCCGCTGGGCGGGTTGGCACGGGGTGGGGAAGGCAGACAAAAACCCACACTGCATCCCAGCAACCGGCAGCTCACAACACGGCCCGTGGCGCCCGCCGGGGGAGGGGCTGCGGCTGGGGCCAAGGCAGTGGCCAAGGCTGTGAGGGTGGGGACAGATTGCACCTTTGCTCGGGCCCCCAGCTGGCAACAGCCCTGTGTCGTCTTTAGTGCTGAACTGGGGTCCTGCTGCCTCAGAATCCCCTGGGCCGGGGTCTCGTGGAAAAGGCAGACCTGCTTGGCAGGGGGTGGGGAGGAGCCTGCGGCTTAAACAAATCCCCAAGGCAATTTGGGTGTGCAATCAATTCTGAGAATGCAGTTCAGGGGAGAATGACCTTTACTGAGCACCTAGTTATGTCGGGCCTTTTGCCTATTTCATCTTGCATAATCCTCCCCGCAACCCCGAGTGGGCGAAGGGGACAGAAGAAATTGTGTGTGTGTGCGTGTGTGTGTTTTAATCTTCATTTCACAGTGGAAGACACTGAAACTCAAGCGAAGTTAAATCTCCTGCTTGCCCATGGTCACCAGGCTTGGACGTGGCAGAGTTTGGATTCCAGCGGCAGCCTCCCCATCACCCAGGCTGGGCCAGTGGCCCGGCATCGTCCGCTTCCTCCTCCTGCTGGTTTTCCAAGAAGAATCCTCAAGTACCTTTGTAGAGTGGGCCGGCTCCGTCCAAAGCCTCCCACTGGAAGCCTCCCACTAGCTCCCGGATCTAAGAGGGGACTGAGCCAACCGAGAATCACAGGGCCGGCCCCTCCCCACACAGGCTGCCCGGCCTCGGCCTCGTAAGGGAAACCGGTGCCCTGGCCGAAGTCTCTGCCGTCCTTCCCCCAGCTTGGCTGGGTGACCGCACCCTCCTCTGTCCTGCAGCCTGCCCGGGGCCTCCTCACTCACTTCATGGGCTCCTGAAGTCTCTGGTTTTCCCCCTGCCCAGGGGTAGGTGGCCCCTGACCCAGTCCATAGAGTTGCTCCCCCAACACCCTTCTTGGAAGTCTCCAGGAAGAAAAACCCACTGACCTCACTGGCGACGCTGAAGAGCCTCTGTACTCAGAACCTGTGGCCTGCCTGTGTCCCGCCCCCGCCCTCCTGCTTTCTCTGAACCTGGCTCCTCCGGCTGCTAACTCCGAGGCTGAGACCCTGCAGGACTCCACAGCCTCAGGATCGGGGCTCCCCCCTCCACCTGCTTCCCCCTTATTCAAGGTGGACAAACACCAGTGATGTCGGTTGAGGGCTGAACTCATGCCGGGATGCCAGGCATGGCTGGATGGTGAATGGCGGTGAGACTTCTCAGCCTGTGCTGGGCATGCTACAGCCAGCCCGCGTTCTGGCCCCGACCACTACCAGGCCCTGGCGATCCTTTCATCGAACAACTATTTCCTGAAGTCTGTGTGCTCCGTACTAGAAAGCATTAAAAAAAAGAAAAGTCCCCAAACAGGTCAAAAATGATGGAAGGGTATTAATAAAAGCCAAACAACTAAGTAACTGCGACCCCTGCCCCCATAGAAGAGTACAACCTAGTGGTAGTTCATGTTTAACTTTGAGATGAAGAGGAAATACACTCCCAAATACCAGCAACGGTCATCTTTAGCCGGTGCCATTGTGGGTGACTTTTACATACCTTTGCTTTACTTTCCAAACTTTCTACATTGTCAGCTAATTTTTTATAAGCAGAGGAGCCCCAGTAAACCTGAGGGTTTCTTAAGGAGCCCTTAAGAAAGCAGGTCTGTTTACGGCCGCCGGGTGTGGGGGACAAGGCAGAGGTCAGCTGGTCCACGTGGGTGTGCCCCCGCTGGGTCCATCTTCTCCCAACAGGGGCACACCCAGGCCAGTTGATAAGGTTCGGCAGCCCCACCTCTGCAGGCTGGGTGAGGCTGTCTGGGCAGAGAGCCTGGGCCAAGGGGCCCCTGGAGATTTTGACCCCAGCCAGAGCATGTAGAACAATCAAAGGACCAAAGAGCAATGAGCGGGTCACCCCCCCAGCACAGGCCTGATAACCTCCTCCCCGGCCCCGCCAGTCTGGGAAGCAGAGGGGAACAACTGGGGTACAGGTTGTCTGAAGGGGAGGGACACCTCTGTGACCTGGCCTCTCCAAGCCTCAGTTTAGTCATCTGTAAATGGGGACAATGATATCTCTTGCATAGGCTGTTGGGGGAATTAAATGTCCACTTCTAGAGGACAGTGCCTGGCACAGGGGAGGCACTCAGGAAACGTGGCTGAGCTCGTGGACGAATGCTCAAGCCAGCTGTTCTCCCGTATTGGCTTGGAAGTCCGCGGAGTTGTAAAATATCCTCCCCTTCGCAGTCTGGCTGGGAAGCCCTCTCTTGCTCCCCGAATTTCTGCATGCGCACACGGGCTGCAGCAGGAAGCCCCAGCTGAGGAGGCCCGAGGCACTTCTTCCAGAGCATGTCTGGCACCTTGGAAGTTCTCTTGGGGCTCTGGGGCCCAGGCAGCCCCAGTTGGAACTGCCACGTCCAGTCCTACCACAGCCCAGGCAGCGGCCACAGGAATGAAAAGGATTATGGCTTTGTGGGAAATTCAAACATTAAAAAAAAAAAAAAATCCCACGAAGGCCAAAAGAAGTCCATCTGTATAGGCTGCAATCTCTGTTCTAAATTTTAGCATCGATCTTGCTAAAATAACACCTTTGCATTTTTATCAGGACCTTCCTGTGGAATAATTTCCTCCAAAGAGGGGGGAGACCATAGTGGTGGGAACCTCAGGCATTTTGGCTGCCCCTGGGGAGCACCAGGCACCTGTATGTCCTGTGCTGAGTGATGGGCCTGCCCCCCACAATGCAGCCTCAGGCACCAGTGGATCTGAGATTTTGGCAACAGTCTAAGGCTTTGAGTTTTTGCCCAGCAAATAAGGCCGGGGCGGGGGATTCTCTGAAAGCAGAGGTCATCAGCTGCGACCTGCCTTTGCAGAGACACAATCTGCCACAAGGCCGTGTGCTTGGGATTCTGGGCCGGGGTGGAGTCCCAGAAACACTCCCTCCCCAGGCTAAGCAGATTAGTTTCCACCTGCTCTTCCCTTCAATGATCCCTGCATTTGATTCTCTAACCACGCAGGAGCCAGACCAGGCAGAGAGGAACATGGTTTCCATTTTGCAAGTGAAGAAACAGGCTCAGCAAGTGACTTACCCAAGCTTGCGCTCGAAGCCCTAAAAACTAGGACCACTTTCTTTTTTTTTTTTTTTTTTTTTTGAGACAGTCTGGCTCTGTTGCCCTGGCTAGAGTGCCATGGCGTCAGCCTAGCTCACAGCAACCTCAAACTCCTGGGCTCAAGTGATCCTCCTGCCTCAGCCTCCAGAGTAGCTGGGACTATAGGCATGTCCGGCTAATTTTTTCTATATATATTTTTTTGGTTGTCCAGCTAATTTCTTTCTATTTTTAGTAGAGACAGGGGTCTCGCTCTTGCTCAGGCTGGTCTCAAACTCCTGAGCTCAAGGGATCCTCCTGCCTCAGCCTCCTAGAGTGCTAGGATTACAGGCATGAGCCACCGTGCCTGGCCAAAACTAAGACCACTTTCTAGCAGATTTCCCAAAGGCCACATGTTGTGATATTCCCCCCCAGGAGACTTTCTGGCTCCTGTGGTGAATGGAATTTCTTGCCCTTAGTAAATTTTATTTTTTAATCATCACACAATCTCCATGTTAATACCCATGACAAGAACCCCAAAAGACCAAAAGGTAATCCAAAATGCATGCACATCATTTATTGTATTTTTTTTTTTTTTTTTGTTTTGTTTTGAGACAGAGTCTCACTCTCTTGCCTGGGGCGAGTGCCGTGGCGTCAGCCTAGCTCACAGCAACCTCAAACTCCTGGGCTCGAGCAAACCTACTGTCTCAGCCTCCCGAGTAGCTGGGACTACAGGCATGTGCCACCATGCCCGGCTAATTTTTTTTTTCTATATATATTTTTAGCTGTCCAATTAATTTCCTTCTATTTTTGGTAGAGACGGGGTCTCGCTCTTGCTCAGGCTGGTCTCGAACCCCTGAGCTCAGGACGATCCGCCCGCCTCAGCCTCCCAGAGTGCTAGGATTACAGGCGTGAGCCACCGTGCCCGGCCATTTATTGTATTTTCACATGCTTGCTTCCAATCGTCGTTCATAGGAAAAGTCCTATTTCCTTGCCTCTGAGATACACATTTTTCACATTTCTAAAACACAAATGCACTTTATAGTTGTTGTCTATACATGCTGTGCCTGCATTTTTTCCCCACCAAAAAAGAAAAAGAAAAATCTCTTGGGAAATCAATGATGTGTCATAGAATCAAGGGAATAGGATAGGTCATTTTGGGGAGATGTCGTAAAATAATCAATGCAATGTCCTTCCCACTCCATTCACTTCCCTTTATATCCTTTAGTGTTGGCAAAGGTTTTAACATAAGGACAACTAGCTCCAGCTGGACGAGACCCAGGATGTCCTAATCCCAGGCCAGCTGGCCACCCGGCCACCCCCACGCAATGCATTCGGGCACTGTGGCTAGCTTTAGTATTAATCAAAACAGCAGTGGGCTGTATGTAAGCCACTGCTCTAGAAATTCCCAGGGGAAATGGGAAGTCGAGACATTGACATTTAGTGAGCACCTACTATGTGCCAGCCTTGTGCCGTGGAATGGGAGGCGTGGTAAGGGACTCTCGCTCCAGCGTGTACAAGAGAGGACGTTTCACAATTCCAAACTCAGAGCAGGGAATATTTCCTATTGAATAAGGGAGAATAACCCAACTTGAAGAGTTCCCTGGACCTTGGTAATGAGTTAATTAGAGTCGTTTTTTTTCTTTTCCCAAAAAGTGTCTTTCAATTGAAAGTCTCTTATGAAACTGGTTATTTGCAGACGTGTGGACTTCCTGGTGGGCACCACCCGTGCCTCCCCGCCCCAGGCTGAGAGGGTGCCCCTCCCATTTTTTCAGAATCGGAATCTCCTGGGGGGCTTGTTAAACTGCTGGGCCGCACCCCGGAGATTCTGATTCAGCCAGTCTAGGGTGGGGCTCGAGAATTTGCATTTCTAACAAGCTACCTGTGGATGCTGACTACACAGGTGCACTGTAGGATTTCCCGAGGAGCTTTGTTAGCCAGGCTGGGCTCCCACCCGCAGGATTCTGATTTAATTGGCCTGGGTGCAGCCTGGGCGTCAGGATAGGCAAAGCTGCCCAGCTTGACAAACACCCGGGTTTATGGAAAAGCCAGCAGACGTGATTAGGGTTCCTTGGGTTTCACAGAACGTCCATCCGAGGTCTTCCCGGATCAGGGCCTGCCAGGCAGTGAGTCTCTGAGGGATGGAGTGAAGCTGTCCTGTACGACCATCCTGCCACACCTGTGTCTTTGAAACCAAGCACACTGTTTGCTAATGTCAGGGGGAAAACTGCGTAAACCTGTTACCAAGGTTTCTGGTTTCTCTGAACAAGCTTCTGGACCACTTGGCTGTGATCGGCTGAAGCCACCCCCTTAGAAGGGGACACAGCTGCCGGCTGGAGTCCCCTCACTTCCTGGTGTGTTACCCCCACTTGGCCCGAGACTCACTGATTTTAGCTGCTTGGTGGCATACACTGCCCAGCCCCTGTTAGTGGGCAGGTGTGGAGGGACAGGCGATGAGCTCAGGCCCTGCCCTGAGCCTCGGGGGAGAGGAGGGTACGAGACTGAAACTCACAAGACCTGTAATTGAATCCCAGCTGTTACTAATTTGCAGGGTGACTTTAGGTAACTAACACTGTCTCTGTATGCCTCAGTTTCCTAATCTGCAAGGTGAGAGAGGGTAAGACATGCTGATCTCCTGAGTCCTTCCTATTCTAGGAGTTGGACAGAAAAGGGTCCATGTCCTGCCATTAAGAATTGGGAATAGGAGGCCGGGCGCGGTGGCTCACGCCTGTAATCCTAGCACTCTGGGAGGCCGAGGCGGGCGGATCGTTCTGAGCTCAGGAGTTCGAGACCAGCCTGAGCAAGAGCGAGACCCCGTCTCTACCAAAAATAGAAAGAAATTAATCGGACAGCTAAAAATGTATATAGAAAAAATTAGCTGGGCATGGTGGCGCATGCCTGTAGTCCCAGCTACTCGGGAGGCTGA
>RJWJ010006176.1:0-63806 GCA_004363605.1 Indri indri
GCTTGTTTTTCCATTCTTGGGATACTTCGCTTAGTAGAATGCGTTCCAACCCTATCCAGGAGTATACAAGAGGTGCTATATCACCATTGTTTCTTAAAGCTGAATAGTACTCCATGGTATACATATACCACATTTTACTAATCCACTCATGTATTGATGGACACTTGGGCTGTTTCCACACCTTTGCAATTGTGAATTTGTGCCTCGCTCTTGCTGTCTGCATGCTGTGCTGTGTCCATCGGTGGCGCCACTATCCACACCACTCCATGGGCCACTTTAGGGCCGTCCTGGGGTCCCCCTTCCTGCAGGCCAGATCCCTGGGGGTGTCTAGTGTAGCTGCCTCCCAGCCAGTCTCCTGCCTCCTTTGTGCCAGCCTCAGTGAGTGTCTAAAAACAGATTGGGATGTTTCACTTCCTCTGGTGGGGTCAGGTCGCTGACCTGATAGAGTCTGGGCTCTTTAGGTGGTATATAGTGGAGAAGACAGTCTTTCTCCTGGATAGAAGACTTGGGCGGAACAGAGTTGGAACTTTGACTCTGCTATTCACCTTGCAACCTTGGACAAGATTAGGTTTGCAGCCTGTTTTCCCAGAAGGGTGTAAATACTGCTGCATAGGAAGGCTGTTGAGAATGGGACGTTGCCCCATGCCTGAGGCATCCTGGGTGCTGACATGCGTGGTAGCTGATGACACACAGGCTTGGTGGTGGGCAGCCCACCAGCTTCCACTGCCTTCCTGGTTTCTGCGTCCTGGTTTTTCTGAGAGCTGCACATCTCTCCCTCCAGTGCTTCCCCATTGGATGGTTAGTGACTCAGACCGGGCAGTCGTGGGGCTTCATCTTTCTGGGCAGCGATTGGTTCAGGGATAGATCTGTGACCCAATCAGAGCCTGTGACAGTTTTAGCACTTTGCTGGAGTAGGCGAGGGAACTAGAAAAGGGAAAGGGTATGAGCTGGTTGCCGCTGGGGTTTGCTGCCTGGAGAGAGGGCCTGTCCAGGAGTGAGGCCAGCCAGAGGAGTGGTAGTCTGAAGTGAGCCTTGTCCTGAACTTTCAGCTAAATGAGACCATGGCTTCCTTTCTTGATTAAACCCATTTGAGCTGGCTTTTCTGTCACTTGCAGCCAGGAGATTCTGCACAGAATCATCAGAACACATTGTGCCCCAGGCTTAGGCTCAGGCAGCCTCTCTTGCTCCCTGCTGCAGCCGTGCTCAACTCTCATCAGTCAGTCTGGACCTGCTCATGCACCCCCACCTGATTGCCAGCCCCCTCTCCCTCCTCCCCTCCCTCCTTCCTTCTTTCAGCCAGCTTCTTCCTCCCTGCCTCTCTGGGCTCAGGGTCTAGAGTGCCTTCCCCAGGAAGCCAGTGCCAGCTGTCCTAGGGGGCCTTCAGCAGCGCTGTCTTCTGACTATTCCTGGCATCCTGGTCCTATCTTGCCTGCAGCACCTCCTGTAACTAGTCTGACATGCCTGTCATATCCCCCACCACCACCACTGCCACCACCCCCATTTCCCTTGAAGGCAGCGACTGGCTGGTTCTTTTCTTGCTGGTAGGTAGTGAGCCCATTCATTCCATTAGAGCCGGCAACCAGTTCACAAACGACAAGGTACAGACGAGCAGCACAGCAGTGCCTAACCTGAGAGGACCAAGTGGGGTTTGGGGTGAGAATTCAGGTTTAGTCAGGCCTGAGCAGAATAGCCACTCAGCTCAAGAGTATCGGGGTTGGGGTGGCTGGACTTCTGGAGGAAGCTCCCTGCTCCCCATGATGGCTGCTTGGCCTTCTTCAGATTTCAGCCCTTCAGATTCCTCCTGTGGTGTGTGGAGTCTCTTGGAGCCACAGTGGCCTGGTCAGCACGTGGGCACCGAGCCTGTCCTGTGTGCATTGCTCAGTTCCACCAGATCTGGGGATTCTCAGGGCTGTCAACAGGACAGTGGCACGGTGAACCCTCAAGCCCATAGGAGTGTGTACATGCCTCTTCCCTCCCTCGAGCCGGGCCTGGGCAGGCACTCCCCTTAGCGGAAGGTTCTGGACCTTAGTACAGGGGCTTTAGGTCCTTCTTAGTTGCTTCTTCCAGCATGACCTTGGAGTGAATCTCTTAATGTCTCTGAGCCTCTGTCTCTTCATCTGTGACATGGGGCTGATGAATTGTGGTGGTATCACCTGGTGGTACCGTCCTGTAGGGGCATGGGGCATGTTGGGTGCCCGGCATTGTGCTCGGCCTCCGCTTAGTCAGCCTGATTACGAGGGAGCTGGGACTGTTCCCATTATAGATGAGGAAAGGAGTTAGAGGTGTTGTCTTTGTGCGAGGTCATGCAGTTGGAAGGGGCTGATGCAGGATTTAAACCTCATCAGTGGTTAATAGACCTCCTCAGGCTGGAGTTATATCACCAAGTCCAGAGGGCCTGAATCTCACTGAATCTAGTGACCAATGCCACTTAACAAACCAAGTGCTCGACATCCTTTGGTGTGAATCTTTATAAGAGATATCTCTCTATAGGAACTTTATCTTGAAGCAGTAACAGAAACAGTTACAAGGACAACAGCATCAACTCTTACCGTGTGCTCACTCTTTGCTGGGAATTGTCCCATTTTATAGGTGAGGAGACTGAAACTTAGTGAGGTTAAGTCACTGGCCACCGGGCAGCCATGAGCTACGAGCCATCTTCTGCCCTCAGAACCTTTGCTCTCATTCTGTGGTAACAAGCACTGCCGCCCACTGCAGAGAGGGGGCTGCACCTCTTAGACAGTGCCCTTTGAGGGCCTCGGTTTGCCTGTGCTTTGGTACAGCTGGGGGCTGTGCTTTTTCCAGCTGGGAAATGGGGGAGGAGGTTGTATCTGGCCTGGCAGGGCATGCAGAAGGTCCCCTGTCCCTTCCCCAGCCAGACATAGTCTCCGATGTCTTCAGAGCCTCTGAGCTGTGTCAGCTTCAGTTCACAAGGTCTTTTTTTAGGAGAAAGGAGAGCCTTCTCATTTCTTAAGTGTATGTTGATGAATGGGGCTTAACAATCAACTAGAAATCCTCTGAGGCACCCCCTTCCCAGTAAAGGACAATACACCTAGAAGTATGCAATATGCAAGAATTTTACAGTTAGACCTGGGTTCAGATCTCCATAGCTCTGTCTCAAGAGTTGTATGTCTCTGGACAAATCATACCAAACATTTGCTCATCAGTGCTGTCATCTGTAAAGTGAGGACGGTTCCTACCCTGCTGAAGGTAAACATTGCGCGAAAGGAAATTGCTGGGTACCTAGTAGGCGCTGAACATGTATAAGCCCCTTCCCCGCTTTCTGGGTCGGGGTGAGGGGGTGCTCTTCCCCACATGAGTTTGTAGATATTCACCTTCGGTTTTCACGAATGCTGTCCTTTCTCAAAGATAGCCTTTCCTTTAGTGTCAGCAATGAGCAGTTACACGACCACGTTGTCTAATTTATACATTTCTAAAAGCTCCCTGGGGCGGAAACAGAAAGAAATTGGTAGTAGAACAAAATCCCAGACTTCAGGAAGGAAAGGCATGCTTCTTTGGAAGAGGTGGTTAGGTTGAAATTTACAGTCAAATTCAATACCTGCCTATACTTTTCCAAATCCCTCTGTGCTGTAGATGCAGATAGGGGTGATCAAAATATAAATTTGTGTGAAATTGCTTTTTGGAAGCAATATCCTTCCTGTATAGAGAGCATATTCGTAATTAGCAGTCATAAGATCTCTAAGACTTCACTGGACAGAGAAATGTTGGTATAATTAATACTCAGAAAATACACCTTGAACCCCAAACATGTGGAAGAATGGCATTGGCAGGTAATCAAGACTGGACATTAAGCTGGCCTGTTGCTATTTTACATCTCCCACCCCACCCCCTTCAACCCCTGCAGCCCTGCTGGCAGGAGCTCAGAGCTACTGTCACCCTTTTGGAAACTATGTAGCAAGAGGCATAACATGCACACGTCCTTTGACCTAGTAATTTTACTCTTGGAAATTTATTTACAAATGCATGGTGATTTTAAATAACAGTGCTAATGGATATATTAATACAATAATCATCATTAATGTTATTAATTAAATGTCATGGGAGAAGATCGGGAAACAGTATATCCACAGAGTCAAATAGCTTGTAACTGTGAAGAGTGATTCTGAAGGCTCTAGAAAAATGGGCAGGCCTGGCTGTGGTGGGGGAGGGAGCAGTTTTGTCAGCTGAGCACACTGAGAGGCATCTGGATAGGCACAAAAACTAGAACTTGGAGTAAAACGGGAGGCGGTTAGTTGTGTTGGCTGGGGCAGGGGGAACAGGTTGGTTGGTTTTCCCCTCTGCTCCATTGTCTTTTCATTTAAACTGTAAAAAAAAAAAAAACGAAAATAAAAGTAGACTGCTTCAGCCTGAAGAGCACTTGAGAGCTATCATCTGTCGAGTGGATCGCAGGCCTCTGCGTAGCACAACAGCGGAGAGGACTATTTCCCCTCTCATGTGCTTCTGGAAGGTTCAGGGTGGTGGGGTGCAACGCATCATTCCAGGCAAGGCCACCAGTTATGTCCTTCACTTTCTGGGGTCTGTCCACCTGGACTGAGAGGGATTTTGTCCACGAAGTCATGGGGCCACACCCCATGGCTCTGGGAAGCACCTGGGAGTCATCCTAGCCTCCTGCCTTCCTCCCGTCTTCGTCGTCTAGTGCACCTGCAAGTCCTAGCAGCTCTGCCGCCAAAATGTGCATTCTCCATTCCTCCTCTTTCCTCCTCCTCAGTCCAACCTGAGCCACCTCCCTCTTGCCCCTTCCAAACCAGATGACACCACCCTGTCACTTCGCATCCTTCAGTGGTTTTCCATTGCCCACATTATTCGCACGATCTACAGGCGCTACAGGACTTGGACCCTTCTTTCCTTTCTCTCCTCAGCTCGAACTCTCTCCCTCATTCCTGATTCTCTGGACCCCATCCCCAGCTCCATGACAGTGGGACTCCTTCAGGCCTTTTCTGGCCACCCACTGTATGGGGAGCCCTGTGCCTTCCTGCTGTCACACTGCCTCCAGCCTTTCACATCATGGCGTCTGCAGGTGCACTGGGTAAACTGGAGGTGGGACTGGGGGGAAGTGTGTGTGTTGGGGTCTTCAGTATAAATTATAAGAAAGTACAAAGTGTTAGGGAACATTAAATACTGAACTTGTGTTGAATAATACTGATTTTTTTACAAAAAGAAAAGCACTCGTGTCCGTGAACATCACTTTTATGTGTTAGGGTGTGGGTTTTCTTTGTTTTCTTTTTGTTTCTGTTTTGCTTGACTTTGATAAACACTGTGGAGAAATTTTGTTATGTGAGGAGGTAATAAAACTTAGCTTTTTTTTTTTTGTAAACATTCAAAAATTTATGAGTTGGCATTTCTAAAGAATCCAGATTCTTCCTTCTTTTCATTTATATATAATGTTGAAAGACAATAATGGAAATGGATTTTGGTTTCACTCAAGACTCTTGTTTCACACACTTCAAAATAATGAAGCCCTAATTTACATAATGCGTATACTTAGGTACAGGCAGTGACGTGCTGGTACATGTTTGACAGCCAGCTCTCCAGGAAGAAAAACAGAAAGAAAAAAGTATCCATATGTATACATACATGTATATGCACATAAGTTTATACATTTTGCTGACTTAAAAGATGGGTAGCATTCAATTCACAAATAATAATGAAACGTACAACACTGCTTGTTGTCAGTTTCACGTGGCTGTTTGCGTCTCACCAACTGTTTTCGTTGACTTTTGCTGTGCTTTTGTATAGTTCTGACAGGACTATCGGTTGCTACTTTTATGTTAATAAGTCAAGTGGTGTCTTTGCTGAATTAGGATAGTAGTTTTCAAGTACCTGTACGGTAAAAAATATTTCATCAATTGTGCTGTTCCCAATGTAATCATGGCTTCAGGCATGAGACACTTTTTAAGTTTAATATGCATTATTTGCATTTTTTTCCATCACTTTATTATGTCTAAACCCCAAGAGTTGGCCACCCTTTCCTGTAGAGGGCCAGGTAGTAAATAGTTTTGGCTTTGCAGGCTGTGTGGCCAGAGGGTCTCTGCTGCACCTCTACCTTCATGGCACGAATGCAGCTGTGGGCAGTATGTGAATGTGACTGTGTCCAGTAAAAGTTGGCGTCAGTGCGAATTTCACTTCAATGAACAACATATAAAACGAAGAAGGAAAAACAGACAGTGCTGTGGATATGGCTCTGGAGTTTGTAGACTTGTGGTTTATGGCCCATTCTGGTTTACGGCCCATAAAATCAAGCCTCGATTTACAGTGTTTGCCGATTTCCATGGTGTAAATACTCCCCACCATGGCTGATTGTAAGCTGCTGACATGATGTCACTGAATGTGCATCTGGGAGGAGAGAGCTCAGTAGCACACTATTTCCTCCCTACGGGTACGATAGTCAAGAATAACCTCAGAAATTAGATAATACTAAATGTGGTAAATTAAGTAGGAAGTCATGAGTTTTGAGTATTACGTCTCCTTTGTTTTTAGTAGAACTTATTGTAAGTTTATGTCATTTAGTTTTTAATAATGGTCCCAAAAATTCATCAAAGTACCACCATGGGCTTTCAGAGGGGAGCTAGAGTGAGCAGGCTCCATCGCCCACCTGGGTAGAGTCCCTGCCCCGTAGCCAGCTTGGATGTCGAAGGGCATGGTGGCCCCAGAGGAGCAGAAGTTTTGCTATGTGTGCAGACGGAGATCTGGCCCAGGCCTGGAGCCTTGCCCATCAGGGCCCTGGTGCCCCTGGGCCTGCTTGCTGGGCCACAGGCCATAGGCTCCTTGTCCAGGATGGCATCTGTGCCTTTGCAGCTGACTGCTGGGACAGTCCTCTTGGTTGTAGTGTCCTGTTGGCCATGCTCAGTGCCCTTCATTGGTTCCTGATGAGCCAGCTGCCCTGGAGCAGGGAGGGGACATCTTGCTGCTTGCTCTAGATGCTTCACTGCCCCTGGTTCTCTTGGGCCTCCTGGCTGAGTTGTCCTGAGGGAAGCCTTCCTCTCACATGTTACACTGTTTATTTCCTTCATGGCTTTTAGTGCAGCCCTGTGGTCTGGTTTGCTTGTCTGTTGCTTGCCTTCTCCAACATGAATGCAAGCCCTTTGAGGACAGGGCTTCCCGATTACTCCCCAGCTTCCTTCTCGAAGGTGCACAATACATTCCTCTATTCCTGAGAGATACATAGGGACCAGATGAACGCTTGCGTCTGTGCTCTTCTGGCTGCAGCAGTTGTAGCGTACAGTCCGGCTAGGTTCCCTCTCAGTGTGTGCCGGGCGCCCACCCCCTGGGAGACATGAGAGACATGAGCAGCTCTGTGTCCCACCTGGCTGCCCTCCCCAGATGGCAGCAGTCACTGTTGCTAACTTCACCACCAGACCATAAAAAAAACACTGGGTTTGAGCATGGCTAATGCCATGTTTGCTTCCATCTCCTACCTGCCCTCCCCACCAAAATAAGGAAACCCTCACTTGTAGCATCTTCAGGCTGCTTTGTCCCAGTGGTGCCAGCCTCATTTACAGAGCCAGACAGTCTTCTGAGAGTCAGGAGTCGCAGCAGCCTTGCCCTCTCCCAGTGAGCCCAGGGTTCCAGATGATCCACTGTGAAGGGGAGGTGGGGCTGCAGGTCGACTCCGTCCAGCTGCCTGGCATGCCAGCAGTCCAGTGCAGGAGCAAGGCAGGCCTGAGTTGCGAGTGAGGGAGGAAGGAGGAAAGCCGGCCTGTCTGCATGGCAGATGTGCCACGCACAAGTATCCGCACACGATGATGCAGAGCTTCAGCTCCCGTTGCTGGGAGTTTGATAAGAGGACACTGAGAAAGCACTTTGTGACTGCAGGGCGCTGGCCAGTGTCAGCTGTTCATTTCTGAGGGGCTTCCATGTGCAGGGTGAGCCTCCAGCCCCCTCCTCCCAGTTCCCTAGGGTCTGCTCTTTGGGCCCTGCCCCGCGGGCCCCTCCTTCCCCAGCGTCTCCCACCTGCCCCCCTCCTCCCCATTCCTGCATCGCGCTGGTGTCTCCTGCAGGCTGGTCATCCGAGCCGAGCCTCTCCTTTCCTCTCGTGCGCAGTGTGGAGACTCCATTCCTGGCAGGGTACCCTTGTGCCTGTCCCCTCTCCTGTTGCTCTCCTGCTGTGTGTGTGAGGGGCGGTGATGGGGGTGCATCCTGGCCCACCCTGCCTGCCCCACAAAAGTTCAGGTGGGCGCACCCCAGGTGCAGCAGGCTTCTGGCTGTCTTTCTGTCTGTTACATCCATCTCTCCTTTTCATGGGCTTTTCTCATTCCCTGGTCACTTGTGGCCCTCAGCCTTCATCTCAGTCTAAGCACCCCATGGCCTCATCAGTGTCCTGCCCACGCTGGTGTCTCAAGCTGCAGGCATTAAAAACCGTACTTAGGGCCTTTCTTCTCAGCTGTCTTCCTGATTCTGCCTCCCCTCATTTAAAAGTTGCCTTTATTAGGCCGGGCGCGGTGGCTCACGCCTGTAATCCTAGCACTCTGGGAGGCCAAGGCGGGCGGATCGTTCTGAGCTCAGGAGTTTGAGACCAGCCTGAGCAAGAGCGAGACCCCGTCTCTACCAAAAATAGAAAGAAATTAATTGGACAGCTAAAAATATATAGAGAAAAAATGAGCCGGGCATGGTGGTGCATGCCTCTAGTCCCAGCTACTCGGGAGGCTGAGGCAGGAGGATCGCTTGAGCCCAGGAATTTGAGGTTGCTGTGAGCTAGGCTGATGCCATGGCACTTGCTCCAGGCAAGAGAGTGAGACTCTGTCTCAAAAAAAAAAAAAAAAAAAAAAAAAGTTGCCTTTATTGAGGTCTGGTTTACATACTACAAAATGTACCTATTTCAAGTGTACATGTCGCAGCGGAAGTTCCTCGGTAAACGAACGACTGATGTCTGTCTAGTGCCTCATGATGACAAAGTGCTTTCACATTTGTCTTTTTATTGAACTCCAAGCTACATTTTGATGTGTTTTGACAAATTCACACATCTATGTAAGTACCACAGTCAAATGTAGAATGTTTCCATTACTTAAAAAGCGCCCCTCCCCTTGCTGAGGGGCCCTTACCGATCTCCAGCTCACCCCACCATCGACCACGACCACCACTGCTGGCGGGTGCCTGGGAAGTGCCACAGGTTGTTACTGGTTTTCTCACCTAGCACAGGAGGGCAGTGCTGTTACCCATCCCCTTATAAGCAGGCAGGACTCACAGAGGCTCTGGACAGATACATGTTTCCATGGTCCCCAGCCTGGCTGTGTGGGCTTGTGTCACCTTGGGCAGGTGTCCAGTTTTTCTGAGTCTCTTTCCACATCCATAAAACGTCCCACACCCCACCCTTCCGCAGCTCTAGGACTCCAGGGAACTGTGTCTTTACCCCGTGGATCCCGGGGGTGGAGTGGTGGGGGCACAGCAGCTGCGAGTCTACTCTGACCATGCTATACTTCTTATCCAGGGCACTTTCAGGTGAATGAGGCCCTATTAAAAATTACAATGACTAGCAGGTGTCACCCAGCAAACCAGTCCTAGGGGTGCCTTGCAACCTGTTGTCTCTGACCCCATGTGTGGTCCTTAGAGCCAGCTGATCCGCCCTGCAGAACAGACTCCAGTGCTCATGGTCCTTGAAGAGCCCAGGATCCAGCCTCGGCCTGCACATCCAGGTGTGGCCCTGCACACTGCACATTCCTAAGCCAAATCTTTCGCCTAAAATGTTTTCTTGCCTTTCATTCTCATTGATTTTTTGAGTACACAAGCAATAAATACATCCTCCTTTAAAAATTAAAATGCTTGAGTTATAGCTAAGGTCCCCTTTGACCACTTCCCATGATGCAGTTTCCTCGTCCCTCTCGATGGGACCTGCGTCGTGAGCAGAGCATGTTGTCCAGTGTGTGTGGAAGTACAGCCCAGAGCACTGGGCAGTGCTGTGCGTGTGGTTTTTACATAAATTCTGGCACACAGAGCAGTCATTCTGCAGCTAGCTAGCTTCCCTCCGTAGCATGTGCTGGCTCTCTGTGCTTCTTACATATGGGTCGAACTCATTCCATAATATTCCACGATAGCTGTTTCATTATCATGGAACTGACTTCCAGAATTTTACTGATGCAACAATGCTTCGTGAATATTTTTGTGCGTGACTTCTTGTGCACCCGAAGGAGTCTCTCTACTTGTACGTAGATCTGTCAGGCAGTGAAAGTGTTAGGTGATGGTTTTCACAGTGGCCAAATATAGAGGGGAACTTCCGAGGGGGCCCTTGGAGGCAAGGCAGGTGCCTCCACAGTTCTGCTCAGAGCTTGTGCTCGCAGGATGCATACTCCAACCTCGGGGCCATGTCAGCACTGCCTGGAGTCTCAGTGGGCCAGAGACCCTTCCCTGACACCCGGGCTCCCCTGGCCCCCCACTCCCTTACTTGGACAGCTGAGGTCAGGTGTGTGAGGGCGTGTGCAGGTGGAGCTGGTGTGGGCTCCAGCAGTCCTGCCCAGCTGAACCTGGGGGAGAGAGTCAACCTATGTCTGTCCCCCACATACAGGGGCAGCCAATGTTAGGGTCCTGCTGTTAATTGATGGGAGACTGTGGCTGGGTGCCTGAGGGCTGTAGGCCTGGATCTTCCTGAAGCTCCCGTGGCATACCCTTTAGCCTTTAGAAAGGCCGTCGAGCACTTACGGCCTTGTCTGGTTTAACAGCCCTCAAGGTGATGGTTTTAATGATTCCCATTGCACAGGTCGAGACCCCCATTTGGCTGACACCTGACCATGTACATTGTAAATTCTCACACATGGCCATTTGATCCCTCCCACCATCCCACTAGGGAGCAGTTTTCATGCTTATCTTAGAGATATGGAAGGTCACTCAGGGAGGTGACTTGCTCACGACTTCTCATCTCAGCGGGAGGTTCTGAGCTCCTTTGGCTGCCCTGTCCATTTGCACACAAGGCTCTTGTTAGCTGCAGCACTCTGTGCGGAAGAGGAACAGAGGGTCCAGAAGCAACTTGAAGGACACCTGAGGGACAGTGGACTGGGCAGAAGGACCTCCTAGGAACTCAGGCACCAGGGCTTCTGCCAGGGTCGCACAATTTTTTTTTTTTTAATTGTAAAATACACATCCCATGAAACTTACCGTCTTAACCATTTTTAAGTGTATGGTTCAGTGGTCTTACTCATTTGCATTGTTTTGCAGTCACCACCGCCATCCACCTCCAGGACTCTTTCTGTCTTACAAAACTGAACTCTGTCCCGTTAAACGCTGACTGCCCGTTCCCCACCTCCTGCCAGCCTGTGGCACCCACCATTCTGTGTTCTGTCTCTGATTTTGACTGCTCCGACTGCGGCGTATGAGTGGAATCACACAGTATTTGTCGTCTTTGACTGGCTTATTGCACTTAGCATAATGTCCTCAAAGTTCATCTGTGTGGTAGCATGTGTCAGGATTTCCTTCCTTTTTAAGGCTGCATAATGTTCCATTTTGTAGATATGTCGTGTTTTGTTCATCCATTCACCCGTCCATGGACACGGGTTGCTTCTGTGTTTTAGCTGTTGCAGACAGCACGGCTGTGAGCGCGGCCGTGCAAGCCTCTGAGTCCCTGCTCCCGGTTCTCTGGGGCACGTGCCCAAGAGGGGAGTCTCCCATAGCTGCTGTTTCTGAGTTGAGTTTGGAAAGGTTGCAGGGGGCGTGGCATTCAGAAGGAGGTGGGGTGGAGAAACCATGCGTGGCAGCCTTGGGTCCCCTTTGTTCACAGGTGAGGGGAGAGGACAGTTAGGGACGGCTTCAGGTTCCAGGTGGCATGCTGAGTGTGAGGAAGACTGTCCGTCTCTGCCCATTTCCGCGGTCAGGGTCGCCGTGAGAAGGAATGAAGGGCTCGTTTCAGTCACATTTCTATCTCGTTGAGGACAGGCTGTGTCTCCATTTGGCACCCTTTTTTCCTTCATGGTTGATAATATGGTGGTACGTCAGAATGGGTGAAATGAGGTGATCAATGGGAAGTCCGTGCCCGGTGAGAGAACAGGGGAGCAGGCACGTGCCAGTAGGACACTCATGGCGACTCCCTGGTGTCTGGCTGCAACCGTCGTCCTACCCCTCCCTGGTGTCAGTAACCACCCTGTCTTGCCTCTGCGTGCGTGTGGCCCTCCTCTCCCACCAGCCTGTGTGGTGGGCTCCACAGCCTGCTGCTTTGGACCCCTGAGTCCTCCTGTTTTCGTACGCCACTCCTCACACTAGTCTGCTCCCTGAGGCTGGCCATGCCTGCAGATTTGTCCCCCTGCCTCAGCTGTGCGTTCTCCACTGCGCAGCCAGTGCAGGTGTTTGAAACTGTATCTGACACATCACTCCCTGCACTGAGCATAGCCCAAGATCCAGTCCGTGGCTTGCGTGTGAGAGTCCCCCCTCGCCGTGTCTGCTCCCCTGCTCCTGTCCCACCGGGCACGTCCTCACCTCCCTGGTCCGGCCTGAAGTTTCCTACTCACTCTTCAGTCCTCCTCAAAGGCTCCCTCTGTCCCCCCTTGTGGGAGGCCCCAGGGCACCCTGAGCGTCCCATGTTCACAGCCCCGCCTGCTGTACCTTTCGAAGTGCTCTAATCGCATCTGCCTGCCCAGCCAGGCCGGAGTGCCCTCAAGGCCACGGCTGTGCTTTATCTGTGTGTTGCTGTGAGAGGCAGCGGAGCATGTGGGAAAGAGCTGGTGTTTGTAGCCAGGCTGCCTGGACCCCAAACACAACTGTGTGACCTCAGGCAGATTAGGTGACCTCTCTGTGCCTTAGTTGCATGTAAAAGGGGGTGATCATTTGTAAAGCTCCATGTAAGAATTTCTTAGTAAATAAAGTGGTGCCTGGTCAGCCTCATGGAAGCTGTAAAGAACCCAGCTCTTTCCTCCTAGTCCATCTTCTAGCAGTGCTCCTACAACAGCAGGGCTGTGGACTTCTCTTTGGGAGTAACAGGTTGGGGAGGGAGACCCCAGGGATCTCATCTCATGCTTGGGGGCCAGTGCAGCAGGAAGACAGTCTTGGATGCCACTGGCGGGAGGCAGAGAACCTGGGGGGCTGATAGAGGTTTAGAAAGTGGGGCCGAGGCTTCCACACAGGGCCTCTGGGGTCTGGTGGTGGGGACGGAGGTGACAGATCTTGATTAGGCACTAGGACGTGGGGCCCCTTTTGGGCTTTGTTGGCAGAGGCGTAGTTGGCGGGGCCTGGGGGGATTGCTGCGCATACCTGAAGAAAGGCCAGGTTCAGGGGCAAGGGCGCCCCAGTCAGTGATCAGTGTTGGATGCAGGCATGGGAGGGAGTGGTATCTGCTGTCCCTTCCTCAGCCTGATGGGAACCCATGGCTTTGCCAGGGGAGGCAGAAGCAGCCAGGGCAAAGGCTTGCGTGTGTCTGGAGCGGGAGGGAGCCGCTGCAGAGATGTGTGACGGGAAGGCCCAGGGGGATACCTGGAAAGGGTGCGCCACAGCCAGGGAAGGAGCTCCAGGGCTCCTGGTGGGCCCAGGGCTGGGCCTGCTGCTTCCTAACTGCCTCACTCAGCGCTCCCCACCTGGGAGAGCTGCCTGCCCGTCTCACAGGCCAGGGCTTGGCAGGCTCAGTTCTGTAATACGAGGGCCCCAGGGTGTGTGCTTTGCCGCACGGTCTCTCTCCTGTCCTCCGAGCACCTGGGGGCTCTGCCGAGTATTTAGGGGAGCATGGCCCTGCTCTGCCCTCCAGCCGCTGCTCCTGCTCACCTGCTCCCTGCAGGTCCCCTGTCACATTTGCATTTCTTTTTGTGAGAGGGGCATGAGATTTGTTTTGGATGGGCCAAGCTTCAAGCTCATCTGTGATTTGAAGGGCTTCCGATAAATAAAGCAAAGTGCGTGGGGTAAGGAATCTATTTCCTGCCGTGGAAAAGGACTTTATGGGTCTGGAAGTGAGCATGTTGTATTTTGATAGCTATAATTTATTTTATTTTATTTTTTCCAAACAAAAGGTCTCACGTATTTATTAGTGAACCACCTTACTAGTGCAGAGCATATTAATAAGAAAAACCATTTTTCTAATAAAACATGCCCAAGTGTCCAGATAGTAGTAACATTTTCAGCTTGGTACGGTGGGATGATAGTGACCTTGATAAAGCATAACTGTGTGTGTCATTTTGTGCAGTTCCTTGTAGACCCAGCTTGGTTCTTCTCTAGTGTCTCCTCTTGGAGTTGTACCTGATTTTATTACCAGTTTTCTTCCAAATCCATTGGGGAATAGCACAGTTTTGCTTTTGTTTCTTGGCCAGGAATCATTTGATTCTGAAAGTCTTGTGAGACAACATGGCAAGAAACAAAGTCAACTTCGCACAACCACGATGGTGGGGAAAGGGAGAGAAAGCTATGAATTTATTTTAATGGGTACTAGGAAAAAATATAACCCACCACATATCCCTACAGCCCAGATACTATTGCTCAGGACAAGAGTAAAGTGGAAACAAAATTTAAAGGACAGTAAAAAGAAAATGGTCTGTTGGCATTTGGAGCCCTGTCTGGACAGCAGTCTCTCCCCAGGGTTTCCTCCTGCACCTGGCCCAGTCTCTCTCCTGTCCCTGTGGGGGCCCCTGGAGCTCTCCAGGGGACAAGTGTCCCCTGTGGGGGAGGCTTAAGAAGTTTGGTGAATCCAGGACTTGGTCTCAGTTGTCTTCCCAGTAAATGTACTGCGGGGTTTTTGTGTGTTTTTTTTGTAGCCTTAGATTTATATTCAGCAACTTTATACCAGTGTTCAACTACTGGCGAACTCATTACATTTGATTTGTCTGTCATTATAGCACATTTTCGCCCTTACAACTTGTCCTAAAACCTATTACAGACAATGAGCATGGCACAGCAGGCCTGACACCCCTGTGCTGGAAGTGAGGTCTTTGTCTGCGTTACACGTGGCCCGGAGTCTGTGGACCCATGGGGTGGCTGGGTGGCCGGGCAGAAAGCTAGAGGGCTTTTGGAGACTGGCACTGTCAGTGCTGGCCGTGCAACTTGTGCACAGTTCAGTGGCCGTCAGAGGGCTTGCAGGGAATGTCCGTTGTTGATGTGACTTTGCAATGGTAGTGAATGCAATGGATTTTATCTGCCGTGTTGGAGGAGAGAACAGAGTTCTGGAGCCAGGGCGGGACGTGCCAGCAGCGAGCACTGCTGGGTTAACGAGAATGATGGCACACATTTGGGAGTCAGGCCAGAGAGGTGGCACCATACCATGTCCCCAGAACCCACTTGGGATCTGAGTTAAGGGGGTAGTCCATGTTTGGACCTGCCTGGGGCTAAGTTGAGGCTGGGCTCTGGAAGCTCCAAGGAGGCAGTTTGAAGACAGCCTGAGAAAGTGGCCGTGCTCTGACGTGGTGGGAATGAGGGGCGGGCGGTAGCTGAGAAGCACCAGGCAGCCCACAGAGCTGGGACCCAGGGCAGGAGAGGGTGAACTTCCGATGGCGTTTGAGTGTGCTCCTTAAATGGTTTCCAGTGTTGATCTTTGACAATGAGCTTACCTTAGTGCTCACCCAGGAAGCGTGGTTGTCTTGGTGGTTTTCGATGTCTAATCTTAAATATTATCTATTTAGGAAGGACAACATGAAACAAAGGGGTAAACTGACTTCCCCACCACTGAGAGGTGCTGCTGAAATAGGCTTAGAAAAGCGGGGACGTTGTAGAATTTGTCATACCAGGGTGCGGTGTATAACATAGCAGCGGGAAAGCCTTTAGATCTGGAGTCAGATGTGGGTTCTGACGTCAGGCGAGTCCTTCTCTGAGCTTTGGTCTCCTCACCTGTGAAATAGGGGAAATTAAACTTGCCTTGCAGGGTGTTCTGAATTGAGACTGGGGTCTTCAGCCAGCAGTGCTGGGCACAGCAACACCGGAACATCGACCTGGGTTGTCATCTCAAGCCGTGATTTTCATACTGTAGAAATGTCCTAAAAGTACCCAGAGCACCTAGAGAAAGATCCAGGCTCTGCCACCATCTTGGCTGTGTCTGGTGGACATGCTCAGAGGCTCAGGCTTGGTGTTTTCATGGGCCTGGGGGATGCTTGTTACCCTTTACCATCTGTTACCCTCTGACCGTGTGGGCAAGGAAGGGCCCGCCTCCCTGGGCTCAGCGTATGGGATGCAGGACTGCATGGTCGGGTAGCCATCCCCTTGCGAGGTTTGAATCTGAACTGCCTCCTATTGGCCCACCTCATGGCTAGTTGTTTTCAAGTTTGGGGCTGCGGCACAGTATGCCATCCAAGGGCCACAGGCCAGGAAGCCGGGCAGATGGGAAGGGACAGGAGGCCAGGGCCTGACTTTGCTACAAGACACCCGGAGACATCTCCAAAGACCCCACCCCAGGTCCTGTGGCCCCTGTTCCTTTTGGAGGGGCAAAGGAGCAATGTGGGAGAGGGGCTAGATCTGCTCCTGCCTCTTCCACTTCAGCCTGCTGGCCTGCCCAAAATCCCAGAATGTCCTCCTCAGGTGCCATCAGGTCCCTGAAGAGATGTTACAGCCAGCTCCAGGTAGAGTGGCAGTGGCATTAATATGTGCCTATCTCTGAGTTAGAGCCAGGTGTGGGGGTGGGCAGCCTACTTCTCTCTGCATCTCTGTGCAAGGAGGTGGCCCATACGTGCTCTCAATGGCTGAGGCTACCACGGTCAGCAGTGTGGGCAGCGTGGCTTCAGTCCCAGTCCTGGGGAATGGTCTATGAATGTCTGCGCTTGATCCTCTCCCTCCCCTGCTGGCCCTCATGTTTGGAGACATGCTGCCACACCTGTGCAGAGTCAAGGGATACATAACAAGGACAGGACGACAGCCCTGACACCTCATGTGGTGGCTTTGCCAGATGGGAAGGCTCACCTCTCTGGGATGCTTTGCAGGGTGCAGAGGGTTTGACTCTGTTTTCTCGCTCCCTTTTTTAAAGGAGTCATTGCACTGTGGAAGCCGTGAGTTAAAACTGGTTCACGCATCGCCAGTTGCCGTAAAAGTATTTGGACTCTTGGAGCAAAATTTAACCCCTGGAAATTGATTCCTAAGGCAAAAAACGAGAGAAAGAAGTATGTTTGAAGGTGTTCATTCCAGTGTTGGCTGTAGTAAAACCTAGAAAGAAATGGAGCACCCAGCAATTGGAGAAGGTCAAGGGCATTATGATACGTTAATAGAACATTTTGTTGTTACACATGATCTTGATGAAGATTATGTAGCAACAGGAAAACATGTTAAATGAAGAAAAAAAACACAGTATCTATGATGCAGTTACAACTATGCAATTGTTACTGGCTCTAGACTTACTCAGGGTGACGGGGCCTGCAAGGCTTGGGTTGGTTCTGCACTTCGTTCTCTGCAAAGCTTGGCCTTTGGGGTCAGAGCTGAGCACTGCTCAGACCTGGTCTCTGCTCGAGGGTCTGTCCTGAAGTCACCACAGGTGTCTTCCCATCCTCTCTACTTGTGTGCAATGATCACCTCTTAGGGCTGCTGGGGCTCAAGAAGGCACTGTCTGACGACAGTAGTGGCTCAGTAGGTGTCCTCAGAGGACGGGGTGAGACTCTAGGTATCCAGGGCAAGGAGTGTGGGCACCATTGAGCCACCAGGTCCCTCCTTGCTTCCGTGTGCTCGGCCAGAGCAGTGTGTGGTCAGACTATTTGGAAAGTCATAGAGCTGTAATATAGGCGTGCAAATGTCACAAGTTAGATTTGAGGTGGGCTAAGGTCCACCATATCAGGGGTTTGAAATTGGGGTCCAAAGAAGACAGGCCTGACAGTTGGTGAGTGGGAGGTTGTTTGGAGTCGACTCCTGGGCTTCTGGCTTGCCTGCTCCAGGGCTGCCTCTTGGAGCCTGAATCCTGCAGGAACAAGGGCGGGGGCGGGGGGCAAGATAGCAAGTGGTCTGTAAACACTGAGCACTTTTGAGATGTGAATTTGGAGTTGCCTGAGAAGAGATTGTCCAGAAAGAGCCAAGAAATGGAGTGAGAGGAGGGAGGGTATAGGGTTGGGGCTTGGGAAAGGTTGAGGCTGCAGAGGGGCCACCACCAGGGGCAGGGTTCTAGAAGGAAGGAGCAGCCCTGAGTCAGAGGAGCTGCTCTGAGAGGTGAAACTGAGGCAAGGTCCCTGGCTTTGGTGGCAGGTTGCCTGGGCTGAGCTGTTTTGGGACAGGTAGGGACCAGAGCCAGCTCTTTTTCTCCTTAATGCTGCTTTGGGTGTAGTAAAAACGCGTGTCCGCGTTTGCACTTAGTTGTGCTGTTGCATTTTCTATTGCCATGGCCATTTGTGTTTGTCACCACCTGTGTGGCGAGATGAAAAGGGGAAAAGCAGACTTCAAAACACATGTTTGAAAAATAGATTTCATGTATTGAGGAAGTACTGTTAGCAGATGCTCTGGAGAAGGTGGCACAGTGAAAAGAGAATCCTTTCTGCCCCCAAGTCTCCTCAGTGGTCTTTGCCTTGGACATTTGGTGACAGGGAGCACGCGTCTCACTGCAGGGCTCCGTCCTCTTTGATACTTAGCCCAGGGCACACTCCTGGCCTCTGGGGTAGGTTTTGCTGCCCCTTCCTGCCTGTGGGGATGTAGGTGGTTCGGAGCTGCCGCAGGAAGGTCTGGTGGGATCCACTCCAGCCCAGTTGGGGCGGGCTGCCCTGGGCCACTGTTGGGTGATCAGGCTTTCCAGAGACTGGCCATTCCCCGGCAGGGGAAGGGGAAGAAGCAGTTGATTTGGCTCTTGGTAGCAAGCAGCCTTGGGAGCCATGGTGGCGCTCCACTGTGCCCTCACCTAGCCGCCACATGACATGGCCTCTACCAGCAAGCTTTCACTTGCTTTGCCCTGCCAAGCAGTGCCACCACCTTGCACATAATCCTGTCACCAAGTTACCGCAGTGGATTGTGATGTTTGGTTTCCACGTTGCTTTAGTGTCTGGCTTTACAAAAATCTCACATGGCTTCCCTTCTCCCTCCTTATGTAATTGTTTGGAGTAGTTTCAGGGTTGCCAAGAAGGTAAATTGGAGAAATTTTTTGTGGTCATAGTAACTTCCAGGACCACTGCATTGAAAATGAGGCTTTCCCAAAACCCGTTGGGCCCTGCTGAGCAAACAGGTTTGCCTGAAGGAGTAATGGAGCCTCCAGGGCACAACCACAGATGGCACCCTTGGCCTGGTCTTTCATGGAGGTGTGTGAGGCCCACTGAGAGTCACTCCATGTTCCCATGATCCTCCGGGGGTGGCCAGTGTAGGTGACAGCTGGCAACAGGACAGAGCGTGTTTGCTTTCCAGGACCCAGCTTTCCACAGAGAGAGACCCCCAAGATGTTGGTGATATTGAAGTAAACATGGCACCCAGCAACCGAGGACAGTAAGAGGGACCTTGCCCATTCATCCGCCCATCCAACAGCATTTATCGAGTCCCTGCTACACGCCAGGCACGGTTCTAGGCACTTGGTGGGAGGGAGGGGCAAAGTGAACAAAACTAAGGTCCCTGCAGGTTGGGGGGACTGCATTGAAAATGAAGGCTTTCCCAAAACCCGTTGGGCCCTGCTGAGCAAACATGTTTGCCACATGTAAGAGACCACAGTAAGAGCTAATGTGTCATGGACATGGGAGCTGAGGGAAGTCCACGCAGTGGTTTGTAAGGCAGTTGATTGGAATCAAGACAGCCGTCGTCTCCCCTTAGGAAATGTCCCCAGTGCTGTAACTGGTAATCGGTCCAGCTCACAGAAGCCATTCATGTCCTTGTTGGAGCTGAAGTGGAATTATCTTAGAAACGCTGGCTTTGGGGTTTAGAAGAGGGGAGGCGCCTTTTTAGCCAGGCGCTCTGGGAGCCGAGTGGACGAGCGCGGGGGCTGCTGCTGGGTGTGGAGCCGAGGGAGGCGGTGAGGCAGCAGGCTCCATGTGCCATGCTGGGGCCGGCAGGTGAGGCCTCTGCTCTGGACTCCTTTGGAAGGGACGTGTGTGGCATGATTTGCCACCTGGCAGCTCCTCAGCCCCCATTTGCCAGGTGTCATTTTCCCTGACGGTGGACACCGCTGGTTGGTAGCAGCATGTCCCCCAGCAGCCTGACCATTTCCTGTCCTTTCGTCCTGTAAGTCGTTTGTCTGGACCTTGTAACACCACCTCTTAGTGGGGCCTTCTCTGAGGTTGGCATGGGGCAGACAGGGCTCCACAGCTGCGCCTGGTGGGCTCTGGTGCATTTCGTCACGGGCTCTGCAGTCTCCTGCAGACTGAACGTGGGCACACCCCACACCCTCGGGAGGTAAGGACACCATGGGGATTGGATGAGGTCACACTGGGTGGGGCGGGGGTGCTCTGGGAAGCAGGGTGCACATGGTGCCAGCAATGTTGCTACCAGGGAGCCTCCAAATCAGCCAGCCACAGAAGAAGGTGTCAGGGCTGCAGCCAGGCACATGCCAAGTGAAACCTGCTTCCTGGGGAACAGAGCTTCTGTCCGTCATCTCTGGGTGTATGAATCTCCTTGAGGGTGCGTTTGAATTCAGGTTCCTATGTAGGAGGCCTGGGATGGAGTTGAGAGTGTGTTTCCAAGTGGCTCCCCGGTGCTACTTGCCAACCCCCAGCCCACACTTGGAGAAGAGTGAGGGTCTAGGTCAGCTGTCGAGGGGCAAAACCATGATTTCAGACAGACTTCAGTCCCTCCAGGAGCTTATTCCCATAGGAGAAAACTGCAGAGCTAGGAGGGAAGAGAATCTGTCAGATGAACCATGGCTATTTTCATGTCAGGAGGACGGATGCAGGTTATTGCTGCATATATACTCAGTGTTTGGGGGTGAGCAGACTGTCACTTGCCCACAACTTTCTGCATATGTTTGTGCCCGCTGGCCTTTTCTGTGAGCTTGGGAAGGTGGCTCCCTCTCCTGGGTCTCCGGCTGAAGTATGCTGAAACCCCACAGGCACCCTGAGGGTGCGTGTCTGTAAGTGCAGCCCTCCGTGGCTGTTGGGCATTTTATATTCACAACCTGTGGGACACTGTTACCGAGCTTCCAGCTTCGGGCGACAGCACTTCTCCTGAGGGCCAGGTGCCGCTCTAAGCCAGGGATCAGCTTTTCCAAACTACAGTTGGGATGCTCAGTCTGTCCAGTGTACAAGTGACTTGTGGGGGCACGCAGAGTGTTCCAGAAAGAAAAAGCTGGCACTTACTGATGCCCCTGGTGATCTGAGATGGGGAGTGCATTGAACGGAACTGAACAACTTTACTGTTTGGTTCTTACAATGCCCTGGGGACCCGAGGCATGACAGTCATTCTCCTTTTACTGAAGAGAGGAGGAGCTTCCCCAAAGGGCCCACCCTCTACCCCAGAGAGGCCCAGCCCAGGTGGAGTGTGGTTCCCTCCTCTCCAACAGAGAAGCAGTCCTGCTCTTTGCCTACCAGCCCCCACCTTTCCTAGGACCTTGTCGCATCTGTCTACCTCCACAGTTTTTTTATAGCTTTATTGAGGTGTAATTGACATGTAATAAACTGACTACATCGGAAGTATACAATTTGATAAATTGTGATCTATAAATACACCAGTGACAACATCACCATAATCAAGGTAGCAAAGAAAGGGAGTGTAGAAATTAAAATAGGGGAGGCAGATTGCATTTGAAACTCCATGTAACTGACCATACTATGAAGCCAGACTTGAAAAGCCTTACCATCATCCCACTAGATGCTGGAGAAGAAGCATTTGACACAGTTGGACATCTACTCCTGATTAAAAACTCTCAGCAAACTGAGAATAGAAGAGGACATTCTTTGCTATCCTCCCTGTGTAGATTTGCAGATTTGCCTCATCCTAAGACTATTTATTGTTCCCTTGCCCTCCCCTAGGCCAGCTCTCCGTTTCTGTCCTTGTCACCAGTGAGGCTGGAGTGGCCAGTTGTATGGGCACAGGGTATGTGCCAGCTGCATGGAGTTAGTGGGTTAGGCTGGTGATGAACCTGTGGCCAGCTAACCTGTGGCCTTGGCTTCCTCATTGGGGAAGTGGCATAATACCTGCTTTGGGGGGTCTGTGGTCTCGGGAGACCGTGGTTTGGCAAGACACCGATGCCCTGCACGGCAGCGGCACACAGTGTGCGTGCAGTGGGTGCTGCCTGCCTGCCTCTTTCCAGTAACATCAGAACTCTTGTCCTTCCCACCCCTGCCCAGGCCAGGAGCATGTGGACCTGTTTCTCCATAAGTCGTGCAGTGCACATTGTTACCTGTGCATCTCAGGCCTGGGCTCCTGTTGCAGCTGTTTCCACACCTTGTTCTGTGAGGCTCCTGAGAGCCTGGGTGACCCTGGGGAGCCAGAAGCAGCCTTGCCAATGCCTCCCCCTCCTCCATGACCCCAGCAGCAATGCCATCTGTTTCTATAGGATGGGGTGGCCTCTTAGATCCCAAAATTCACGTAGTAAGTTATTTTTAACAGTCTTTTAATTAAAGGATAGCATACAGCCAGAAAGTGCACAAGTCATAAGTTTTACAGTTGGATGGATGTTTACGAATTGAACACACCCGAGTAACCCCCCCCCCAACCCACCTGGGTCTAGGAATAGAGCATTTCCCCCAAAGCCACTCTTGCGTCTACTCTCCACCCGCACTGCCCTGACCACAGTCACCGTCCAGAAGTCTTGGCTGCTTTTGACCTTGCAATCCAGTACAAACAAAAATGTGTTCTCTTACGTCTGGCTTTTTCACTCAACACTGTTTGGGGATTTATTTTTGATGTTGTGTGTAACAGTAGTTTGTTCAGGGGACATTGAAGAGACAGACCGTAATTTATTCATCTGGTATACTGTCGGTGGCCATGCAGTCTGTTTTCAGCTGGGGCTGTTTCTGAATACGGCTGCTCTGACCGTTCTCAGAACACACACGCCAACGTTTCTGTTGGTGCTACCAGGAGCAGAATTGCAAGGAGCCTCCATCCTTGAGACTGAATCTGTAGATTCACCATCCTATTCATGGATGACAGTGTCCTTGGGTCTCTCCACAGTGGCCTCTATTGTAAGAATAACCACTGCTGTCCCTCTGGCGCCACACACATCCCAGGAGCTGTAATAGGGCATCTAAGCCCCTCTGAAGTGTAGGCATGTGATGGGCTCAGAGGACTCCAGGCGGACCCTCCTTCCTGAGCACCTACCGTGCCCCAGAGACTGCCCTGGCTGTCCATACGTGTGCCTCGTCACCCTCTCAAGAGCCCTGTAGAAAGCGTCTGTCGTCGTACTCAAATAGTGGATGAGGGAACAGCTGAGGGGTCGGGGGGACTCAGCCCTGCTGGCCCTTTCTGCCCTGGAGCGCTCATCAGGGAGGTCACACAGCTGGCCTCAGTGGGCTGGGGCAGCATTCTGGCTGACAGCTTTGGGTTGGAGAGGCACACCCACTGCTTAATTACCTCTCGAACCTGGGTGAGTTTGCAGAGCTCTCAGAGACTCACGATTCCTGTCCTGTAACACAAGCACAAGAGCTCCTGTGGCTTACCCTTACCTTTGCCAAGTGACTTAACCAGAGTGAGCCCCCACTGGGTTCTGGTAGTTCCCGCTCCGCCCCCCCCAGCTCAGAACAGACTTGGTGACCCTATGAGGAGTGCCCAGGAAAGTGAGGGGCCACCAGACACCGAATGTCATTTATGTATCTGTAGCACACTGACCTCTTCTGGCTTGGCAGGAGTATTCTGGGCATCATTCGTGGGTGTGGTCGCTTTTACTTACCTGTTTGTGAGCCCCTTCTGAGAAGGGGCACGTCCTCATATTTGTCTTCCTGGGAGTTTGGGGCTCCCCGCCCCGGGATTCCTGGCAGCCTGGGTGAGAGCCTCAGTGGTTCTATTTCACCTGTTGCTTCTGTTCTTTTTTAAATATTTATTGTTGGAGACAGGGTCTCTCTCACCCAGGCCGGAGCACAGTGGTATAATCCTAGCTTAGTGTAACCTTGTAAACTTGGGCCCAAGCAATTCTGTTTCAGACTCAATAGTAGCTGGGACTTTACGTGGGCACTATCACTCTTGGATTATTTTTCTCATTTTGTTAGAGATAGCGTCTTGCTGTGTTGCCCAGGATGGTCTCGAACTCCTGGCCCCAAGCAATCCTCCTGCCTCGGCCTCCCAGAGTGTTGGGATTACAGGCCTGATCCACCAGGTGTGCTAGTGTGCACCTCTCTGTACTTAGCAGTGTCTTGGAGGTTGTCTCTATCTGTTTCTGAAAAGCTGGCTCATTCTTGTTTGGGATCCATCTCTGGCAGAACACATAGAGACTAAGCACTGTGCATGTGTCCCTCCCATGGACCTTGGGTCATTTCCAGTCTTCTGTAGCTGGCATTCTTGCTGGCCGCTCCTAGCAGAGAGAGGCTGGGAGGAGAAACTCCTGGCCAGCATGTTTCACCAGGACCCTCCCTGGCCTCCCCAGCGCTCCAGTTGTGTCAGTGTAGCAACCAGCCAATTTACAGAAGAGGGTTGAGAGCTCTTGTGCTCTCAGAAAGGGCATAATGACAAGAAGAATGGTAAGTTCTGCAGACCTAATGCAGAGGCCAGGAGAGTTTAGGTGGGTAGTCTGATTGGAATGAGCTGCTGAGACAGAAGGCGGGAGGGAGGGACAGTTTGGGGGCCACGGAGAGCAGCCCTGCCTTCCCTGCCTGCCCCCCTGCCCCTGTCTGTAGGCCTCTCAGCTGCAGAGGTTGGGCACTGCTGTCCCGAGCCCTCGGCTTCCTCTTTCCGGGCTGCTTGTGGGGTGCAGTCAGGGCTCTGCGTGCTGCCTGAGCCTGGGCTGGCGTTTCCGTCCCCCGGGTGGAGTTGCAGCATATGATTACATGCTCTGCCTGAGCAGTGCAGGGGCTATGAGTGCAGGACAGTCAGGGCCACGTGGATGGTGCAGGCCATGTGGGTGGCTGGCTGCTCTGGGGGAGCAGGTGGGCCCTGCTGGTGAGGAAGTGCTTTTGCAAGTGGTGAATTTGGTGGCTGTCGCTGGGACTGCCCCCATGAGACGTTACCCCTGTGGGTTTGAGGCTCCCACAGGGTCCCCTTGGAGGAAGGCAGCTTCACCAAGCAGAGCCTGGTGGATCTGCACAGCCCCTTGAGGCTGGGCACAGGGTGGCATCTGCCCGAGGGAGGATTCCCTTGTTTCCACGCGGCTCTGCAGGTGGGGCAGAGAAATGCCCGGGGAGGCCGCATCTTCCAGAGCAAAGAGGGTAGATGGAGCGTGCTTTCCTTGCTCTGGGAGACAGGGGTGGGAGGTGAGCTGGGCCTTCTGCGGGGGATAAGGTGCCACCTCTCGCACTAACTTGCAGCAGAGGCAGTTTGGGTCACATGCCTGGGAACATGTGTGGAGTTTGTCAGAAGCAGGAAGACTCGCACTGGCTGAAATTGATGGCATACCTGGGACCAGTTCATAGACACACGCTTGCCTGGCAAAGCCCCGATTCATGCACCCGCGTGTCCTTAGCAGACATGACTGTTGGGGGTGGGGGCGAGGTGCGCCAGCCACGGACGGGCGGCATTAGAATGCTTAGCACATTGAAGGCAGACTGCCTGCTTCTGGGTGCCATCTGTGGCTGTTTTGGTTTGGAAGGACAGCTTGCTTGCTGATGAACACTTCCAAAGTCTTTTGAGCTAAGTGGTTTTTATAAATTCCCATCTAGATCATTCTGCATTAAAAAAAAAATGATGACAATTTCCACATTGTTGGTTTTTAAAGTGAACCAGTTTTTACAGGCGCTTTGTGGCTGAGGCCTCACCAGGAGCTGCTTTGAGCCCAAGGAGTGGGTTGATGGGCTGGGCTGCCAGGACAGTGCCACCCATTGCCCAGGTGGTGAGGGGGGCCAGCCAGCCAGTGAGGCAGGGAGGGTGTAGAATCGCTTCATTGGCCATGCTCGGTGTGCACTGCTCCCCCTGGCCAGTCTGGTGGGGAGTGGGCTCCAGTGCCACTGTCGTGGCCCACGGCTCAGGGTGAGCATTGGGCATGGGCCCATGCGTGGGTCTCCCTGGCCCTGGCTCTCAGGCATCCTGGGGACAAGGCAGAGACAGCACTAAGACTATGTGGAGGTGGCCCAGTGTAGCTTCAGGGGAGTCTTTGTCGGGTGCTCACACCACCGCAGCCTGGCAGCACCTGGCCCCCCTCACCCCACCTAGTCCAAGCACGGGATGGGCCCTGCGTGCTGGGCACAGCCTGGGTCAGGCTAGTGGAAGACCAGGCTCTGCTTCCTTCTAGCTGTGTGGTCCACCCTGGACCTCTGTTACCTTCCCAGACCCGCACTTTCCTTATCTGTAGAATGGGGTTGTGAGGATGAACAGTGAGAGAACTTGGCTCTGGGGGAGCCCACTAGGCGGGTCCTGTGTGAGTTAGCTGCTGTGGGGGCCTTTCAGATGTGGAGGAAAGCGGGTGGTGAGCTAAGGGGCTCCTCAGACTCCCCAGCTCAGCAGCTCAGTTCCTTGTTTCAGGTCAGGGCTGGAAATCCCCCCAGGGCAGTGATTACTCAGGGCGCAGGGAGTTGACGTGTGTGCCCCCGAAACAGGGTTCAGGGGAGACTGGCCAGTGGCGGGTCTGCTTCATGCGCTGGCCCCAGCTTTGCACTGGGATCCAGTGATCCCATTCACAGAAGGAAAACTCAGGTGCGTGATGAGGCCCAATTAAATTTTGGCAATGGGGGTTTGGTTTTAAAGATGATTCCGCACACCCCGTTGGAGGCAGGTTTTCTGAAGCCAGTCTGTCTTCTGGACCCTGGAGGGGTCAGACTTGTGACTGGGTTGCAGAGGGGCCACCTGGGAATGGCACCGCAGGGAGAGGCCTGGCCTCCTCACAGAGAGGGCAGGTTCTTAGGAACTGTTGCGTTAGCACGTGCCCTGGTTTGGGCTCTCTGTGGGCCCCTTTTACAGGGAGGCATTAGGCCACCTCTGAGAGTGGGAGTGGGCACGGGCGCGAGGAGCTCCCCTCTCCAGCCCCGGGAGTGTGTGCTGTGTCTGCCTGGGGTGTCACCCCATGGAACAAGCCCTGCAGTTTGCATCAGAGGCAGGAGGCTGTGAAAGGCTCCCTGTGGAGGGAGACTGCCTCCTACCCAGCCCTCAGCCCTTCCTTCCTGTTCGTGCCGGATGGTGGGAGCGTGGGGCCGCTGTGAGGTGCTGGAGACGGGTACTTGCTCATTTCACCTCTAAACGGCTGCCAGTCCGAGATCCAAGGAACTCTCCCATCCAAGTGTTGGGATATAGGTGTGTCTTCTAACCTTTCTTATTTGTAGCAAATTTCAAACATCAAAGTAGAGTACAGTAACCATTCTGCTCCAGCAGACACCAGTTTACAGCCGCACAGCTTCGTTTCATCTGCCCCTCCCGCTACCCACCCCCAGGGGGTGATTCTGGAGCAAATTCCAGTTCGCATCTATCTTTTCAGGAAATACTCTAGAACGTGTCATTGAAAGATGAGGATGTGTGGTGTATCTTTAATGGTTCACACAGAGTGGCATGCTGTGGAGTCATGCACAGGTTTGCCACTTCTCCCTGTGACGCAGGGTGTGGGAGGATGGGGTGTCACCTGTGCACGTAGCTTCGCGCCCCTAACCCAGGCCACTTCTCAAGGGTACTATCCTCTCCCTCGGGCTCTACCTGTGTGTGTACAGCTCCGTTTCCTTGCTCACGTTTGCTGTGAGCCGAGTGGCAGATATCACTGGTTAGGCTGCCTGGAGTTGTGGCTTAGCACGGGCTCAGGGTCTCTCTGGGGAGGAAGGTGCCAGCCTTTCCTGGAGCCTTTCTGGGTTCTCATGTGGAAAGACGACCACATAAGAGCCTTGGGAATGCTGATGTTCTTGTGTTGGGTGAGGAATTGTCCCCTCCCTGCCCCCACGCTATGTCCCTGGGGCATCCCTGGAGCGAGAGTGAGGATGCGCTCAGCAGCAGGCCTCTGGTGGTGGGAGCCTGCGTGCTGGGCGTGCCGGCGGCCGCCGCTTCAGCCTCTGCCTGGATGCAGACTGTCCTTCCTCAGCGTTGCTGGGGCCGGTGCCTGTGGCCCGAGACCAGGCCTCCCCTCGTGGTCTTTCTGTGAGATTCTAGACAGGTGGGATTGATGGTTCCTTCCCTGGTGGCCCCTGTGTTCCTGACTGTGCCTCGTGGCTCTATAGTCTAGGATCTGAAAGCACTCAGTGTGACAGTTAAGTCCATCATTGTTTATGCCCCAGGCCACTAGGCTGGACCTGTGTGCGCACCTACCCCCTCCAGGCCCCCCGCTAACTTGCTGCCCTGTCTTTGGAATGGGCACCTCAGGGGACCTGCCAGCTTCCCTGAGTGTCCCCACCCACTCACTGCCTGGCCCTGCTGTCAACTTGCCCCCACCCTCCTGACACCTTCATTCTTCATGGGCACTTGCCGCAGCAATAAAGAGGCCAGATGGACAAAAATCAGTGGACAGGGACAGTCGCTGTTGGTAGAGATGGAGGCAACACCTGGCTCAGCCGACTTGAGGAAGCACACTGATCTGTGTCAGCTGAAGGGTCCCTCATGGAAAAGTGAGCCGCCGCAGTGCCTGACAGGATTCCCGCCCCTGTTGGGAGAGCCAGTTGGCAGGCAGTTGGAGAGGGTTTTTTGGACTGGGAATGAATCCCAAGGGAGATGTCCCAAGGAAGAAGCGGCCGTAGATGTGCCAGGCTATTCCTGACTGTAAGAGGCTGCAAACAGCCTTTGGGCCAGCGACGTGGCCCTGTGCACCCGAAGAGCTGTCTTGGAGGGTAGCACCGGGGTGGCTGCTCAGGCAGAGCGGAAACTAACTGTGCTGTGATTAGGATCCGGTGTGTTTCCCCCCAGACAGGTGCCAGGAGCGACCTAGGTGGTCTGTGGGGCTGGTGGCTCAAGTTGATAGAAGACAGGTTGTGTGGGGAGCCAGCTCAGGCGCCCTGGGTCTGTTCTGCCTCCGGGCCTCGTCCTTGCTCCTGTCCCCCTCACCCTACTCCAGGGCTTTGGTGTTGCCGTGCATCTCCCAGCGGCACTGGGGCCTCTAGCCAGCTTCCTGCCCAGCCCTCTCCAGCTCTTTCCTGCTTTCCAACGTGAAGGTCCAGACCCCTGGCCCCCGCTGCTGTGATTGTCTAGTGTCCTCAGAAGGGCCCTCTCTAGGCCAGGCGACACAGTTCACTCTGTCCTCCTTTTCTGACCACCCGGAAGGACCCTCTTGGTGCTGCCCTTCCCCTGTGATCCACCTCCCTGCCCCAAGCCAGGGTTCACGCTGGGCTTTGCAGGCCTGGAGCCTGAGTGGGAGCCTCCCTCAGTCACAGCTGAGTCCTGGCATCCCTGCTACCCATGGGGCCCCCCAGTGAGGGTGGGAGGGCACTGCTCCTCTGTGGGGGTGGGCTGGTTGGGAAAGCAGGTTCCTGGATCAGGAGCCAGCTCACATTTTGTTCCTAGGGGACCCAGCCCTGATTGAGTGCTGAGTGCTCTTTGGGACAGACTGGTCATCTGTAAGGAGGTTCCATGGAGCTGTCATGTCCATCTCAGTGTGCCCAGCCTTTTGAGAGAACCCTTGCTGCATTGCTCTGCGGTCACTTCCTGGGCCTCGGGGCCTGCCCGACTGCATCTGGAAAGCCAGATGCAGCCTCGCCTTGCCCATTTTCCTCCCTGCTGGCATCACTGGCTACCTTCTGCTGGCTCCAGGGAGTGGCCCCACTGGGCACTCACCCTCTCTCTGTGCCAGCCTTGCAGGTGGGCCCCAGGAGCCTGACCTCCTCCAGAGTGGGCTCCTCTGCTCTGCAGGCGAGAGGCCTGCACGCTGGGGACAGAAAGGGACCGGTGAGAATGCGGCATTTCCTGTGGGGCCAAGAGCCCAAGGGCCAGCTGAAGGCCTCTCTGCGCGAGCCGGAGTGCAGCTCTTGAGGTGGCCCCGGGTCATGGGGCATGTAGGCTGGGCCTCAGACCTTCACTCTGTGTCCCCAGCTCCCACAGTTTCCGGGCGGCTCTCTGGCTGGCCGTTGGCTCAGCAGTGATCTCTGGGGCACCAGCTAGCTCAGCGCCAGACCCTGGGGTTGCCCAGGTGTTCTGCCTCCTCCCTCCTGTCTGGCAGCAGGACAGCGTCTGCCCAAGGACAAGGACACTCTGTGCCGCCGGGCTAGCTGGGTCTGGGCAGCGTTCTGCTCTGTGACGACTGCTGGTTCAGGGGTATGTGGGGACCCAGGGCTCTAAATATACCAGGGTGAGGTCACCGGGGTGGAAATGAAGCCATGTGGCAAGCCCAGGAACCCTGTTGGCGCTGGAATCCCCAGCTGGGGAATAGTTGGCCTTGCTGTCCCCTTGGGACTGGCATCCTCACGGTGCAGTCTTCTCTGATGTCGAATCCCTGCTCCTTGTGTTAGGGATAAGTACAGGCTCCTGTCTCCCCTCTGATCACCACCCCCACCCCCAGCATAGCTTGGAGCAGGTTTTTTAGGGCCATTTGGATGTGTTCATGCACATAGCCCTGAACAAGACCATCTCAAGGCAAGGCCGTTGTTGGCAAGGAGCAAATTGATGCATTTGGCTTTGTGAGAGCTGTCAGGTGGTGTGAGGACCACTGTCATTGCTCTGTGGTCACTCTGCAACTTTATACACCCAGAAGAGACAGAGAACTCTGGGGGGAAGGGTAATGGCTGCTGGAAATGGGGAAGAAGATTGGAAAGGCCAGCATGCATGTGGCCAGTGGAATAATGGCCCCCATGGACGTCCGTGTCCTAGTCCCTGCAAGCTGGGCATGTGGTACCTTACGTGGCACATGTGACGAAGGGTACAGATTGGAGGTGTGGAGAGGACCTGGATCATCTGGGTGGGCCCTGCCTTGTCAGATGAGTCCTTAGAGGGGAGACCCTTTCCTGGCTGGGTCAGAGAGATGCAGTGTGAGGAGGACTTGGCCATAGCTGGCTCTGAAGGTGGAGGGGCCACAAACTGAGGGACAGCCAGAGAGGAAACAGGGCCCTCAGTCCTCTGGCCATAAAGAACTGCATCCTGCTGGCACTGGAGGGAGCAGGAAGCTCCCTCCCCCAGAACCTCCAGAAAGGAGTACAGACTGCTGACACCCTCGTCTTAGCCCAGGGAGGCCCAGACCAGACCTCTGGCCCCTGGAGCCTGAGATGATAACATGTGCTGTTTAGCCCTCTGGTTTATGATTGCGGGCTACGGCAGCAACAGGAAACTACCACCACGCGGTCCTGCAGGGAGGAGGGCAGGACGCTTCTCTACCGTCCTCTGGCTCCTGGTGGGACTGGAATGGGAGCAGCCTCCCGGGGCTAAGCAGCCACCTTCCATGGACTTGGAGCCCACAGGTCCTCCATGGCTGTTTGTGTGTTAGCCCAGAGCCGAGTCTGGTACTGGTGTTGGCTGCAGCCTTGTTTTTAATGACGAATGGAAAACGCCTAAGTGTCCCCCCAGCATTAAGGCAGGGCCCCACCTCACTCTGGAAGGCACGGCTGAGCCACGTGAGGTGGTCTGTCTGATGCAGGACATTTCTGATGTTAAGTGCGAAAAGGCAAGCCTTGGAACCGCGGTTGGTCTTGTTGTGTTTTGAAATGTGTGATAAGTGTGTATACATACCTGTATGCGTACACAAGGGATATTTTTGGAAAAAATACAAGGAAACGCTGCAGCGGCTGGGTGGGGGATGTGCTTTTCCTGGTGTGCCTTTTTTGCTGTTCTAGTCTGTATCGTTCCTGCGCGCGCGCGCGCGTGTGGAGGGGGGGGATGTAATGTGCTCACTGTGTGACTCATGGGGGGCAGAGGGGTCTTCCACAGGGGCCATGACTCCCACCCACCAGGCAGCCCAGTGGCAACCTGTAGCTGCTGGGGTGGTTGTCGAGCTGTAAGGATGAAACGAGTAGCGACGTGTGGGAAGTGCTCAGAGCAAGGCGTGGCTCACAGCAAGATCTAAAGGGAAGGAGCTGCTTGGTGTGAGACATGCAAAGTCAGCTGTCCCCCAGAAGTACCTGGTGTGGTCAGGTGTCTTAGTGGGACATGCAGATCATGTGGATCAGTTTGCATTTTCCTGATGACTGATAAAGCTGAGCATTAGTGCTGTTTCCTAGTCTGTGCAGTGCCTGTTCCTTCTGGCCACTCTGCCTGGGCTCCTTGTCACCTGTGCTGGTACACAGGCATTCTCCGTGTGTTCCAGATATGGCTCCTCGGGGCCTGGGGCCTATGTCTTCTCCCCTTCTCCCACTTTGTGACTCTTTGCTCTCTTTATGGTGTCTTTTAGTGACCTCTAAAGGCCTCGTTAATGCAGTTAAAGTGACTGGTTCATTATGTATTACTCTTTTAAGCTTTGTGCGTTTTATTTGATGAGTCCTTTGGCATCCCCTACCCCATCAGATGGCAGAGTAGAGGTCGTCTCACTTATCAGGAGCAGATCTCATTTCATAAGTGTCCCGAGTTTCAGCAGGTGGGTGGGTGGGCGGGCATGTACACGGAGGAGGGGCTCATGGCACGTTGCACGCGCTAGAAGAGGTTGGCTGGGAGGGCGGGGCTATGCATTGGGTGCCTTGTTGGCCCTGGGAAGCAAGTAGGAGGCTATGTGGAGTGGGGGCTTCGGTGGTGCCGCCTCTTCTTGCTCTGGTGGGGCAGGGACGGGGACCTGAGCAGCCTGGGAGCCTGATGAGTGACTCTTGTTTTGCAGATCCGGAACATGGTGGCGGTGCTGGAAGTCATCTCCAGCCTGGAGAAATACCCAATTACCAAAGAGGCACTAGAGGTGAGCATCTCAGGGCCCGAGCATTTGGGAGAGCAGAACAGGGTTGGGGAGGCAGCTACCTGGATCCTTCCCTGGCTTCTTTGAGCTTCAGCCTTTTCTCACTAGTCAGCGAGGCCTTCAGAGGACTGAGAGAGGAGGCGTGCCCTCATGGTGCGTGCCTTGGGATCACTGTCTTCCTGCAGGCGCTGCAGGAACGGGTGTCACGAATCCCAGAGCTGGACTCCTTCCTCCATACCCTGCACACCTTGTGGGCACATGGGGACACGGGAAGAGGTGTGCTTAGGGAGGCTCCAGTGAGTGGTGCTGTCCCCAGCCCTCTGCTTAAGGAGCAGGTCCTCTGTGCTGTCACCTTGGCCACAGCACATGGTCACCCAGAAAGCCTCCCTGGCAGAGTGTCCTTGCAGTGGCCTTGACAATTCACAGCCCCTAGGTGCTGGCAGCCTGTGGGATGGTGCTTCTGAGAAAGTCGCCTAACCCTAGGACTCTAAAGTCTGAGGAGTGGGTTTGAGGATTTACATGGTCACAAAGGACCAGATCCCTGTAGATTTTGTGTCAGAGAAGCTGGCAGTTTAGGAGTCAGGGGGAAGGGGTCATTTCAAAGCCATGGGCACTTCCCACCATTTCTGGCTTAGCTCTCTTGTCATGGGGAAGTCCCTGTCCCAAAAGTGTGTCATCATGTCTCTCTGGTTGTAGGAAACAAGACTTGGGAAGCTCATCAACGACGTCCGCAAGAAGACCAAGAACGAGGAGCTCGCCAAGCGGGCCAAGAAGCTGCTGCGGAGCTGGCAGAAGCTCATCGAGCCCGTGCACCAGAATGAGGCGGCATTGCGGGGGCTGGCTGGGGTGGCCGGCTCGGCCAACGGGGGTGCTCACAACTGCCGGCCGGAGGCAGGAGTGGCCGGTGCACCCAAGAGCATCCATGACCTGAAGAACCGCAACGACATCCAGAGGCTGCCTGGGCAGCGGCTGGACAGGCTGGGCAGCCGCAAGCGCCGGGGGGACCAGCGCGACCTTGGCCACCCGGGGCCGCCTCCCAAGGTCTCCAAAGCCAGCCACGACTCCCTGGTCCCCAATTCATCCCCCCTCCCCACCAATGGTATCGGTGGAAGCCCAGAGAGCTTCCCCAGCCCCCTGGACGGCAGTGGACACGGCAGCCCTGAGGGCAGCCGCCTGGAGCGCGGTGAGAACGACAGGCACAGCGGCAAGATCCCCGTCAACGCCGTTCGGCCGCACACCAGCTCCCCTGGCCTGGGCAAGCCCCCTGGGCCCTGCTTGCAGGGGAAGGCTTCAGTGCTGCAGCAGCTGGACAGGGTAGATGAAACTCCGGGACCCCCCCACCCCAAGGGGCCCCCTCGCTGCTCTTACAGTCCCCGGAACTCACGGCATGAGGGCTCCTTTGCCCGGCAGCAGAGCCCGTACGCATCCAAAGGCTCTGTGCCCAGCCCCTCACCTCGGCCCCAGGCACTCGATGCTGCACAGGTGCCGTCACCGCTTCCGCTGGCACAGCCGTCCACACCCCCTGTGCGGCGGCTGGAGCTGCTGCCAAGTGCGGAGAGCCCAGTGCGCTGGCTAGAGCAGCCCGAGGGCCACCAGCGGCTGGCGGGGCTGGGCTGCAAGGCGGGGCTGCCCCCAGCAGAGCCCCTCCTGCCCCGGGCAGGGTTCTCCCCAGACTCCTCCAAGGCGGACAGTGACGCTGCCTCCTCGGGTGGCTCGGACAGTAAAAAGAAGAAGAGGTACCGGCCTCGCGACTACACAGTTAACTTGGACGGGCAGGTGGCCGAGGCGGGCGTCAAGCCTGTCCGGTTAAAAGAGCGGAAGCTCACCTTTGACCCCATGACAAGACAGATCAAACCTCTGACCCAGAAAGAGCCAGTGCGGGCAGACAGCCCTGTGCACACAGAGCAGCCGCCCAGGACAGAGCTGGACAAGCAGGAGGCCAAGGCCAGCCTCCAGAGCCCCTTTGAACAGACGAACTGGAAGGAGCTGTCACGCAACGAGATCATCCAGTCCTACCTGAGCCGGCAGAGCAGCCTGCTCTCGTCGTCGGGCGCACAGACCCCGGGGGCTCACCACTTCATGTCTGAGTACCTGAAGCAGGAAGAGAGCACCCGGCGCGGGGCCAGGAAGCTGCGTGTGCTGGTGCCTCATGGCCCGCCCACGGACCTCCCAGGGGTGACCCGGGAGGTCACACAGGACGATCTCGACAGAATCCAGGCCCATCAGTGGCCAGGGGTGAACGGGTGTCAGGACACACAGGGTAACTGGTATGACTGGACGCAGTGCATATCGCTGGACCCGCACGGTGACGACGGGCGGTTGAACATTCTGCCTTATGTCTGCTTGGACTGACCGGCTCGTCGGCCGCAAAGTGCATTCCCACCTTGCAGTAGCCAGGGCAGGCGGGTGGCCAGGACCCAGCTGCCCTCTGCAGCTGGGAACTCGGGGTGTCCGGCCCGGGCGGGAGGGAGGGGGCGGGAGTCACGTGGTCTCCATGCTCTTCCCTCAAAACTCTCCTTCTTTTGTGAAATGCTGCTACCAGTTTACTAACAAAATTGCAAAGGAAGGACCGCGCGGAAGGAAGGAAGGACGGCAAAGTGAGTTCAGAACTCTATAGCAGACCAGCTATAAAAAGCGTTAGTCCCCCACCCCGGAAGAGGTGCGGATACTTCCAGCACCTGCACGCTGGGACCTCAGTTGCAGGCAGGCACAGAAAACCTGTGGGAGAGGTTACCTTTCACATAGCAACAGAAGCACGCATCTCATCTCTCTACGTTTTCTGTTCTTTAATTTGGCCCTGAAAGTCTGGGAGACAGTGGGCTGCACCATGGCCTCTGTTCGCTCCCCACCCAGCCACTGTCAGGCCAGTGTTTTCCATCGTGTGCTGGAAGCTTCTGGGTTGCGGTGAGCCACTGGCATCGGACAGGCAGGCCCATTGGCCAGCCAGTTTGACCCACACTCCTCAGGCATCCACCCATTTGTATCTGGTTTCAGTTAAAACCCAGTTTTTAAAGAAATGCTGCAAAAATTTAAGTTTTCTCAAGTTTGTTTTTCTTCTCCTCTTCCATCTGACCACCAGCCAAAAAACCTTTCCTCTCTCCCTCGTTTCTTTTTCCTTTTCCCTTCCTGCACACATCTAGAAAATTTCACCTTTCTAGAGTCCCTCCCCCCCCAGAACAATACAAAAGTTACCGCGGGTGCTACTGGTGTGTAAGCTGTACTGTTGGGCGAGAGGGAAGACCTGTCTGTACGCTGGAAACACTCATAACCATTCCTTTAGATTCGTTTGCCTTATGGTTATTTGTCATAAACGCGATTTGCAAAAACAAGGAGCCTTAGTGAATGTACAGTACCTAGACTTCTGTGTTCTCAGGACACAGAAGGGAGCAACTTTGCTATTTGGTCCAGTAAGTGGACACCTTGTGATATAAATGTGGAAATAAAAAAACCATTTGCACAAACCAGTCTGAGAATTGTTTCTCATTTGGGTCTTCACAGCCAAATCTGCCCTTTCCTGGATTCTGGATTAGCCAGGAAGTCCTGGACCCCACAGCCAGACTGCAGGGACGTAGGGCAGGCAGGGCACAGCCTCGAATTGGCCTGCTATCCTGCTGTTGCATTTGGGGAGACCTGCACCTTTTTATTCAGGGCCACCTGCTAGCTTGGAGTGACAGATTCCCAAGGACCACATCAAGCAACATTATCCTACCTCACCCACACCTCAGCTGCCCCAGAGAGAAACCCTCCATAGCTCAGGTCTGTGACTTTTTGGTTTCCCCTAAAATATTTGTAGTTCTTACACAGGATGGCCAAGAGGCTCCCAGCTGTGTGTCTGGCAGCCCACCCCTTGGCCCTCACTGCCTTACAAACATACCTGGTTGGTACTGATTTTTAAAAAACTTCCCCCTTGACTATAAAGTGATAATCTTTTAGTTCCCCCTTGTCCTTGAAATCAGAAGCTAAGACTTTGGTTTTCTAGTTTTTTCAGTCCAGAATAGGTCATCATGTCCATCTGTACTTAATTTCACAAATGAGGAAACAGCTAAACCTTAAGAGGGGCAACCCCACAGGGAAAACTAAGGGTTCCAGGGACATTCCTTCTGGCCTGCAGGACTACAGTCAACCCAGAACTCAGAGCCAGCAGGGGTTTCCGACAAAGGCTTGGTGTGGGACGTGCATCCCCCTCCCCACCCCCACCCCAAGAAAAGGGCAATGGGAGGGTGAGCCCCAAGGCCTGCCATCTACCAACTGTGTGGCTCTGGGCTGATCTCACTCTTGTGCACCTGTCACCATTTGGGGTCTGAAAGTGCCTAACCCCAGCGTTGTAGGAACTAAGATAAATGATAAAAGTTAACCACAAAAGCAAGTCAGTGGAGGTGTTTGACACTCCGTTTTACTATGGAGTGACTATAGCTACTTTTCTAAGTTTACTGTGCCTATGTTCTCACCTTGGCCAGCTCTGCTGACATGTGGTATCCCAAGAATGTGACATCTCAGTGACAATGGGTAAAAGGTACAGCTGGAGGATATTAGGGCCCAGAGGTTGGTGTCCTATCGACACCCCCTTTTCTTAGACCTGGGCTTGGGGACAGGTTGCTACTCCCCTTGCCCCTACCTGCAGGGACCACCACACCTGTCTTAAGTATCCAGTAAGTTCCAGGGCACATGTATTGCCTTTGAGAATACAAGGATAAGCTGATACCCCCAACATGTGGGGTACCAAGTTGGGTTGTCACTTTCTAATTTGACAAGGATACTGTAACGTGGAATTTTAACACTCTTCCCCGAAAAAGTTGGACGCACGTGATTTTGGGAACAAATTAAAGTCCTTTAATTAGTATCAGATCATACTGCTGAAAACACCGACTTGTTTTCCTCCTCTAGCGCCTGGGGCTGGTCTACACCGGCTGGTCCTTGGACATGAGCGGTCAGGGCCAGGCACCTCCTCCTCCTGCAGAGCCCTGGAGCCAGATGTCCAAGAAGGCTGCCATGGGCCACGGCCCCCAAATTGGCCGGGGTACCTAAAACCTGTCGTTTCTCCTCTCTGGATTTGGGTCTGGCTGTGAAACGGGGATGGTAATACCTACCACACAGCGTTCCTCGGATTCAGTGGGACGATGCCTGGGCCAGGCGGGTGAACTGAGCACGTCGCGGTGGTTTCCAGAACGCGCTCCCCGGGACCGGTGCTCCGGGGCTGGCTCCTCTGCCGGAGTCTGGCCGCCGGCGTGTGCCCCCGGGTTACAGAGCGTATTCAGCCCAAGCAGATCTTTTCGCAATCTGGTTTCTTTCCTCGAAAAGTCTTCTCTTTTTCCCTAGGTGTCCCGCCGCCGCCAGACCATCAGGAATCTAGTTAGGAGGCGCCGATGTACCGCCGACCGAGGCCCCTTGGTTTAGCCCGCGAGCTCGATCGCCCGTTCACAGACACCGACGCGGCGGAGCCCTCGCTCTCTCGCCAGCCCATCCGCTCCTGCTCTGGCGCCCGGGCACCGTGACAACCCACGTCTCGGGTAGCACAGATGGGTTCCAGGTCCCCATCCCCTCATTCCGCTTCCGGCCTCGGCCCCGCCTCTGCCGGAAGCACATCCGGCGGTGGGCGGTGCCTGCACTCCAAACGTGAGGTCTGGCGCGTCAGCCGGCGCGCGGGGATGACGCGCAGCGGTGGCGACCAATAGGGAATGGCGTTAGCCGGCGCGCCCGCCCCTGCCCAGCCCCGCCCCGGCCCGGCGTCGGGCCGTCGGACGGGCGGGAAGGGGTGGCTGCTGGGCAGGATGGCGGCGGCGGCGGTGGGCTCGGGCTCCAGCGCGGGGGGCTCGGGCGCAGCAGGCGGCGGGGCGCGCGAGGGCGCGCGGGTGGCGGCACTGTGCCTGCTGTGGTACGCGCTGAGCGCGGGCGGCAACGTGGTCAACAAAGTGATCCTGAGCGCCTTCCCGTTCCCGGTGACCGTGTCGCTGTGCCACATCCTGGCTCTGTGCGCGGGACTCCCGCCGCTGCTGCGCGCGTGGCGCGTGCCCCCCGCGCCGCCCGTCTCGGGCGCGGGGCCCAGCCCGCATCAGTCGCCCGGCCCGCTGCTGCCGCCGCGCTTCTATCCGCGCTACGTGCTGCCGCTCGCCTTCGGCAAGTACTTCGCGTCCGTGTCTGCGCACGTCAGCATCTGGAAGGTGCCCGTGTCCTACGCGCACACCGGTGGGTGCGGCGCCCAGCCTGGGGGGCGGCGGCCGGGGCGTGCCGCCCGGGGCTCGGGCACATGGGTAGGAGTTCGCCGGCCAGGGAGCGTCCCACCGGGCTGAGAAGTCGGCAGAGGGCCCGCCAAGGCTTTTGGTAGGGGAGGGACACGCACAGGGTTCTCAGGGAGGAAGGAGGCTGAGAAGGGAGCTGGGAGCTGAGCCGGGCAGACCACAGCTGTTGGCGTGGAACCCCACTGTGGAGGTGGAACAGCCTCCCTCGGTGGGCCCCGAGACGCGGACAGCCCCCTGAGTGTCCTTCCTCTCTTTGCAGTCAAGGCCACCATGCCCATCTGGGTGGTCCTCCTGTCCCGGATCATCATGAAGGAGAAGCAGAGCACCAAGGTAACCCAAGGCCGGGGTTCTGGACAGATGGGGACCGGCGGTTGCCCAACTGGTGACGTGGTGCAGGCTGCTTGTCAAATAAGGAAGTCAGTGTAGAGGCCTCGAAAGGCCTTTTTACTGCCAGTGCTCTAGAATCACCCTGCGGGCAGTGGTATGTGGAGTATGTGTCCCTCTGTGATCTCTCCTCTGTGGTCTTAAGAACACTGTTGTCCCTCAGGTTCAATTTTCCTCCCTGTTTTGATTCCCTACCCAGGGTTGCTGGTAGGTGATGGCTTGGCCACATCTTGGCAAGGCAGTCCCTGCGTGCCCCTTAGTGGAACCAGGGATGGAACAGAACTCTAAAACAGACAGGTTTTCACTTCTTTATAAGAGGGAGTGGTCAGGGGATTTCTGGGACCAGAACCAAGATGCTGAATCAAAGGAGTTTGATTTGGGTAAAATCCAGCGAAGTCTTAGAAATTAAAACAGCCAGGAATTGTGATTGGGAATGGAAGTGAAAGCACCACACACAACTAAGGGCTGCATAGGACGATGCATTTGGCAGAGTCCAGGGTCTGTTGAAGATGCCAAGCCAGGGTATTTCCTGGCTTGGGGCAAGAGAAGCCATAGCTTTAGCCAGAGGCAGCCTTGCTCTGTGTCTTTAAGTGGAAGTCGGACTCTTGTTGTCCCAGCTGGATTCCATTTCTTGCCGGACACAGCACCTCTTTTCCAAGTGGCTGGTTTCTGGCATCTTGTATTTTATATAACTCAGAGCAGCAGTGCCCTGGATCAGCTTATAGAAATTGGGCCACTTCAGGCTGATTTTATTTTTTTATTCCAGCCTATCTTTATCCCAGCAAGACCTGCCTGTGCTCTGGGGCCCGCCCCGCCAGGGTGATGTCAGGGTGTGACTTGCCTCCCAGGGGTTGGAGTTGCCTGGGAGGTGTGCGGCTGCATCACCTGATATCACTTCGTGTTTATCAGGTTTCCCCGTTGTACAGGACATTGTACTCAGCTTGGGCAAGGAGCCGGAAACTTCACACAGTGAGAAACGACTGGGGATTGGCCCTCTGAGGCAGACAAACTAATGATGATGACGTGATAACTTCGTAGGGACCCACCCTGCCAGGCAGATAAGGCAGGTAGTCATCATTCCTGATCTCAGGAGAAGAAACAGGACTTCAGAGGAGAGATGCGCGCCAATAGTGGGGGAGCTGGAATTAAGGTCCCTCAGGCCATAGCCCTTGTCCTGCCCCCCCAGGGGCATCACCGTCACCTCCTAAGGGTGTTCCGCCTTGCCTTAAGAGTGTTCTTTGTAGGACAAGGTTGAGCTGGGAGTCAGAAGCACTAGGCATAAAGAATGGATCCCGGTGGATCCTGGAAGTTGGGAGCCACTTAGCTACCAGGCCCTGGCACGTTGGACCTTCTGGAAGGCATCCTGTCATTCAGCCAGCAGGTATTGAGTACCTACTGTGTGCCAGGCACCCAGATAGAGCAGCAAACAAGAACCTGTGCTAGAATTGTGTCCAGTCTAGCAAGGACCAGATGATTGAAAGGACAGTTAGTGCGGGTGCTGAGCGCTCTGCCGGGGAAGCCCAGGCAGCAGCTGGCGGCGGGGGACACACAGCACAGGAACCTACGGGGTAGAGCTGGGTGGCCTGAGACTTGAGGGGAAATGTTGCCAGTGGGAGGAGGCATCCGTGGGGTGTCCTTGCCAGCAGTAACCAAGCTGGAGGAGCCCTAAATAAGAGGGAACAAGGGATCCTCTCGGAGGATCAAGGTTGCAAACCCTGGTGCGTTGGTGGCAGCTGAAGAGATCCATATGGTTAGGACCAGCCCTCCTCTGTGCCCCTGAGCAGAGGCTCTTGATGGGGGTGAAGGTTTAGGGGTGGGGCTGCCCCAGGTGGTCTGATAACCTCCTGCCCCAGCCACCCCCTAGAGCATCGCTGGCATTCCGGAGGGGTAGGTGGTGTCCCTTTGGTGAGGGAGGAGAGAGCAGAGGCGGCTTTCATCTGGGCATCTGTGGTGGGCAGCCCAGCTCCAAGCTGCCCTGTCAGCCCCTCCTGCTGTCCTCCCACAGGTGTACTTGTCACTCATCCCCATCATCAGTGGTGTCCTGCTGGCCACTGTCACCGAGTTGTCTTTCGACATGTGGGGGCTCGTCAGCGCCCTTGCTGCCACCCTGTGCTTCTCCCTGCAGAACATATTCTCCAAAAAGGTATTTGGGCATCATCACGGACGTGCATGGCGTCTCGGTGCGCGGGTGGCAGTCGGGTGGCATTTGAGATGCCGGCCGAGTGGTGATTTCTTGAGTGTGGGAGCAAAAAATTCCTTACTGCCATTCTGCTGACCTTCTGTTTGCTGCTTCGCTTTTTAAATAGTTTATGTTTTTCTATTATAGAATTAACACATGCTCCATGTGAAAAAATAGAGAAAAGCCCAATTAAAAAAAAAATTTTTTTTTAAACTTATTGAGCATCTACTGTGTGCCAGACACTGTGATGGGTGCTTAAGAGGAAGAATCAAAAGAGACCTGTCCCCTGCCCAGAGATTTCTACTCTACTGAGTCAGATCACAGTGCAGTCTCCTAAAGACAGCTACTATCGATGTGATGTTTCTTCTGCACATTTCTTAGAGTTACAGTATTATAGATGCATTAGAAATTTTGCTTTGCTCATTTGCTATTTTATCATAGCATTTTCCCATATCATTAGCAGTTATTGTTATTAACTCCTATAACAATCACATGGTTTTCAGCTACCACAGTTAACATCGTCAGGTCCCCTATTGGAAATACAGTTTATTTCCATCTTTTCTTTGTAATGTAGAAATGATCTTTGTATATGATGTTTTCCCGTCTCTCGGGTTATTTTCTTATGGTAGGTTTACAGTTCTCAGGTCAGAGAGTATGAGACATTTATGGCTCTGGTTATAGTTTGCCTGGTTGTATTCTGCAAGGCTATACCCATTTAGACTGAAACCAGAGAGATGTCAGAGTGCCTGTTTCACTGCATCTTCACCAGCATTGAGTGTTACTGTTTTTTTGTTTGTTTTTTTCTTTCTTTTCATGGTCCTTTACACATGGAACATGGTGCTTGTTTGGGGCCTGTGCTGTGTGTCTCGTCACAGATGTGCTCGCAGGCTTGGTGTCCAAGGTCAGATGTAAGGGTGAACGTACAGTTGCTGCACTTGGGGCCTGAGTAACTGGAGCCCTTCTGGCCACATACAGTTTCCATCAGCCTTTAAAGTGGCTTTCTGTCCTCAGGTGTTGAGAGATTCACGGATCCACCATCTCCGGCTGCTGAACATCTTGGGCTGCCATGCTGTCTTCTTCATGATCCCCACCTGGGTCCTGGTAGACCTCTCCGCTTTCCTGGTCAGCAGCGACTTGGTGAGTTGGCCAGCACCGAGAACTCGCCCTTTTCCTAGACAAGTTCCAAAATAGGTGTTTTGTTGGGGAGCTACGGCTCCGTGTTGACTTTGGGGTGTTTCCGGGCATCTGCCAGCCTGCCCTTTCAACACTCAGCCCTTGGTGATGACTCACGTTGCCCACAGTCGAGGAGGAAGTGGGCTTCCTTTGCGTTTCCGTCTCTAGCGTGCTCGATTCCAGCTGCTGATAGCAGCTGCATTTATGTCAATAGCATCAAGGAAGAAAAAAAATGCCAGCGTAGGTGATACTTGCCTGTCCTGACAGTCCAGTCCAGGTCTCACTTTGACTTTTTAAAACTGTGCACAGCTCGATTTCTTCCCGGTCCATATTTCCGTTTACTCCAAATGGAATCTTCCCACCACCTGTAGGGTCAGCCTCCAGAGGATGTGTTAGAAACTAACACAGGAAGGCCAGGCAAGGTGGCTCACGCCTGTAATCCTAGTGCTTCGGGAGGCCGAGGCAGGAGGATCGCTTAATCCCAGGAGTTTGAGACCGGCCTGGGCAAGAGCAAGACCCCATCTCTGCAAAAAATAGAAAAATAAGCCAAGCGTGGTGGTGTACACCTATATAGTCCCAGCTCCTCAGGAGGCTGAGGCAGGAGGATCGCTTGAGCCCAGGAGTTGGAGATTGCTGTGACCTATGATGATTCCGCTGCTCTCAAGCCTGGGCAACAGAGTGGGACCCTGTCTCAAAAAGAAAGAAAGAAAGAAACCAACAGGTAAGTGTAAAGAGGCCGGTGGGATTCTTCCAGACCTAATTAAAAAGGAAGAGTAAATGTTTACTGAGGACTTAATGTGGTCTAGCTGGATTGGTGACATTTCTTGTCTTTAATCCTTAGCACCACCTGTTGTAATGGATGTTATCTCCATTTTACAGATGAGTAAACTCAGTTTTCTAACTTTGCTCCCACATTGATGAGCTGTAATTTCTCTCCCGGTTCCATCATCAACCAGGGTTAGTTTGTTATCCTAAAGTCCTGTATAAGAAAGGCGGTTCAGCTGGGCACAGTGGCTCACTCCTATAATCCCAGCACTTTGGGAGGCTGAGGCAGGAGGATCACTAGAGGGCAGGAGTTCAAGACCAGCCTGGGCAACATAGTGAGATCCTTGTTCCTACAGAAAAATTTGAAAATTAGCCGGGCGTGGTGGCGCACGCCTGTAGTCCCAGCTACTCAGGAGGCTGAGGCAGGAGGATCGCTTGAGCCCAGGAGTTTGAGGCTACAGTGAACTATGATTGTGCCACTGCACTCTAGCCTGGGCAATAGAGTGAGACCCTGTCTCTGAAAAAAAGAGAGAGGAAAAGAGGGGGAAAAAATTAAAAGGGAGAGTTTAATGCTTAACTTTCCCTTTTAATTACCGATTTTCAGAGGAAAGTATTGGAGCCTGTTTCAAATGTTGACCAGGGAATTCAGGGTTTTTTTCCTTTTGGGGGGTGGGGGAGGGATTCTCTAATTTTTTTTTTCAGTATGAACTTCGTGTGTTTGTCAGTGACACGAGTTATTATTTTTCGCATTTAAATTGTCCTGTCTTAGCCAATGGAGCCCTTCCAGTTGGCTCCCTGCCTTCCAGCAGCGCAGGGAGCTTGGGGAGCTTTTGACTCAATGGAATGTCCCCCCCTCCCAATGTACTTCCCATCCCTGACCTGCAGTCAGCTGCTGCTTCAGGAATTAGTTGAGAACGGTGTTTATAGACACAATCCAGGAGCTCTGTGTGCTTTTCTTTTTGCGTTTTTCATTCGTGTACACGAATGGGCGCAGTTTTGCTGCATCGATACATCCATTGTGGTGAAGTCAGGGCTTTCGGTGCACCTACCTGTGTGTGCTCGTTGCTGCGAGGTTATTGCTTCTAGGCCTTTGCAGTGAAAACCAGGAAGTAAGTACTTGGGGAGGTGGCAGAGAGTTCAAAGGCATTAGTTCCAATTCCAATTTAATATTCCAGGATTTTTACTGCTTTGATTTTTTTTTTTTTATTTGCATCTCACTTCCAGTGCGCTTGGTTCCTCTCGTTTCTTATTTGCTTGTTTTAGTCCAGTTATTCGTTTGCATTATTCCACCGAACATTCATAAAATCGCTTCAAAGTGAGAAGCCCCAGGCGCGGCCAGAGAGAAGCCGGAGACTTCTGTGCAGCTCCGTTTGTCCTCAGAACACGTTCCATTAAAGATGCGCCATCGGAATACTGTGTTCCAAGATCACTTGGAATGATTGTGTTCACGGTGTGCCCAGGTCACTGACTCGTTACGTGCTTGGGTTCATTTACTTCTGTTGTTTTCAATTTTTAGCAATTGACTTCCCCCCACACACTGAATATGTGAAGCCTTTGTAGTTCCAAAGCCAAACTGTCTAACAAGGTTTTTTCAAAGAAATCTGGCCTCTCTCCCTGCCTTCACCCTGTGCCCCCTTCCCCCCATAGGTGACAGTCTTTATGCTCTTGGTTCACCCTTTCCATATATTTTTTTTGTAAGTAAAGCAAATTTGCTGATGTATTCATATCCGCCCTCCTTACACAAAAAGCGACCTTTTTAGATAAAGAGCGCTTTGTACCGGTGGGTTCTACATCTACGATTCAACCAACCTTGAATCAGAAATTTTCAGGGAAAAAAAAAAATAACAATACAACAATAAAAAGTTGTCAAATAGCTGGGCTATAAAAAATAATAAATAAATAATAAGTAAAAAAACTCAATAGACTATAACAAGCATTTACATAGCGTTTACATCAGGCACGTGAGCGCCGTGGATTTGGGCATTCACAGGGCGTCTTGGAAAAAACCCCCCTTGGATACCAAAGGGCAGTTGTACTACTGTGCACCTTGCTCTTTCCGCTCAGCAGGTCCTGGAGATCGCTCCATATCGACGCATAAGTTATTTCCCGTTTGTTTTGCCAATGGGTTTGCTGCCGGGTCTTTTTTTTTTTTTTTTTTTTTTTGAGACAGAGTCTCACTCTGTCACCCTGGCTAGAGTGCCGTGGCGTCAGCCTAGCTCACAGCAACCTCAAACTCCTGGGCTCAAGCGATCCTCCTGCCTCAGCCTCCCGAGTAGCTGGGACCACAGGCATACGCCACCATGCCCGGCTAATTTTTTCTATATATTTATAGTTGTCTGATTAATTTCTTTCTATTTTTAGTAGAGACGGGGTCTCGCTCTTGCTCAGGCCGGTTTCGAACTCCTGAGCTCAAACAATCCGCCCACCTTGGCCTCCCAGAGTGCTAGGATTACAGGTGTGAGCCACCGCGCCCGGCCTGCTGCCGGTTCTTACCGTGTTCTGTGTTAACAACTCACTGGTGCTTGTATGTGTAGCCACACAGATGTGAACATGTAGGCTTTTGCTGTGGGCCCTTGTCTTTGGTTTTTGCTGCATTTAGGACTTTTTTTTTTTTTTTTTTTTTTTAGTTCTAGTGATTATCTTTTTTTGCTAAACCTACAGTAACCTCTTTTTGTTAGTTGAGGCTATATATATATTTAAATATGAGTGGGCCCTTGTATGTTTTAACAGCAGCCCTGGGAACACACGGTATTCAACGATGTTGCAGCCTGAAGGTGGGGTTCCCACGTATCTGGGCTCCTCCCCTTTGTCCAGCATCTGCCACCTACACACACACAGGAGGCAGGTTGGTTAGTGCCGTCCCCGTCCTGTGCTCCAGAATGGGAGAGCATCAGCTGGCGTCCGGTGGTCACCGCCTTACCAAGAATGGAAGGCTGGAGCGGGCAATTCCCAGAGGTGCCCGGCCCAGTGAAAGCCAGGCAGGGATTGCCGGATTCTGGGGCGAGCATCTAGTTTTAAAATTTGGACAGAATGCACAAAACAGCTACTTGAGAGCTGAAAAGTAAATGGTAGAGGGCAGATGGAAGGGGAAGACAAGAATTCTGGGTTAAGTGCCTCTGAGCCAGCAGTGAGTTTGCTATTCTTTTCCGTCCTGTAATCCAGCCCAGACTCGAGGTAGCCCGAAATGTGGAAGTGGGTACTGAGCGAGGATGGAGAAGCCCTCTGTGTGGAGCTCGGACCATGGGAAAGGGGATCCTGGCCCTCAGAGAGGGGGGAGGAATCCCCTGCTGGGATTCCTCTGTTTTCTGTTTTTCCTTCATTCTCTTCACCCCAGGCCATCGACAGTCCCGTTGTGCCGGTGGCAGCAGAGGCCCACAGGCACCTAAAACCCTGGGAGAGGGCAACCTTCCTCTGCAGGCAGAGGAAATGTGGTCCTAGGAGGAAGGGATCAGCCCCGTTGCCTTTTTCCCTCCTTTGTTTATGCTCCCACTGCTTGGCCCCCAAATGGGAGTGAAGTCACAGGACGGACACAGCACGGTGCGGTGGTTAAGCCCCAGCTTTCTGACTGGAGGACTGAAAAGGGGGAGCCCTAGGAAACTGGAAAGCACCAGGGTATCATGGAGAGGGAGGAGCTCGGGAAAGTGACCTCATCAAGCAGTTCATGGAATCCTGGGCTGCACCCTGAGCCGTGCCACGTGAGGATCAGATCCTAAACAGCAGACTTTGAAAACTGAAGACAGGATAGATTACTGACCTGGTTTGAGACTGACTGTAGGGTAGCACACTCAGGATGGAGCCAAATGCCACTCCACAGACTTCGAAAACAGACCTGACGTTGGAACCACAACCTACAGAAGGCTGGTCAGGCTTGTAGTTAGTGTCAGTTGCCTGTTAAAATAACATTTCTTCATAGGATTTAAATAAGACCCAGTGTCCTATAATATGCCAGATGTTCAAGATGCAATCCAAAATTACTTTGCATATGAAGAACCAGGAAAATTCAAGGTTGTGTGGGCAAAGAATCAGTGGATGCCAACAGTGAGATGACACAGATGTTAGCATTAGTAGACAAAGAATTTAAAGCAACAATTATAATCATGCTCCAAGAAGCAAGGGCAAACACTCTGGAAACAAATGGGAAGAAACAGAAGATAGATATAAGAGCCAAATAGAAAAAAGCAATAACTTAAAAAGACTGATTGGATGGACTCATTAGCAGAATAGAGGTAACAGGAAGTAGTCAATAACTTGGAAATAGATCAATAGAAATTACTAAGTTTGAACAATAGAAAAAGGTTAAGGGATATTGAACAGATGAGACGAGCCTAGGCAACATAGCAAGAACTTGTCTCTACAATTTAAAATTTTTTTAAAGATTAGCTAGGCGTGGTGGCACACACCTGTAGTCCCAGCTACTTGAGAGGCTGAGGCAGGAGGATCCCTTGAGCTGGTGAGTTCCAGGCTGCAGTGAGCTATGATCGCACCACTGCACTCCAGCCTGGGCCAGAGAGTGAGACTGTCTCTAAAAGAATAGACAGACAGATTGACTAGATAACAGAGCCTTAGGGATAATACCAAAATGGGCCCACATTTGTAAAATTTGAGTCCCCAAAGGAGAGAAGAAAGTTTGGCACCGAAGAAATATTTATGGAAAACTAATGTCTGAAAACTTCCCAAATTTGGCAAAAGACTTACGCCTACAGATTCAAGAAGCTTAGTGAGCTCCAAACTGCTGAAAACTAAAAACAAAAATTCTTGGAAGCAGCCAGAGAAAAACAATGCATTCCTTAAAGTACTGAAACTGAAGAACTGTCAACCCAGAATTCTATGTCCAGCATATATAGAATCTCTGTGGTCAGCGGAACTATGGAAAGTCAGCAGGGATAAACAGGACTGAACACCCCATCAATCAACTGGATGTCTCGCTGAAATTTATAGAGCAGTAAACAATAGCAGGACAGACATTCTTTTCAAGTACACAGGGAACATTCACTAAGATAGACCATATTCTACGTCATAAAACAAACCCTAACAAATTTGAAAGGCTTGAAATTATGCAACATACATTCTCTGACCGTAATGGAATTAGAAGTCACTAACAGGTAACAGGAAAATCTCAAACACCTGGACATTAAACAGCACATTTCTAAGTAATCCAAGAGCCAGAGAGGAAAACAGGAGAAAAATCTTCATGACTTGGTATTTGTTCTTAGACTACACCAAAAGCAAAGTCCATAAAAGAAAAAAATTGATAGATGGGCCTTCGTCCAAATTAAAAACTTGCTCTGTGAAAACACTTAAGTGTTTGAAAAGATGAGAGCTATAGACTGGGTGAAAATATTTGCAAATGACACACTCTCCCAGAGGACTTGCGTTAAGCATATATAAAGAACTCTCAAAACTCAATAACCCAATTAAAAAATAGGCGAGGCCAGGTGTGGTGGCTCATGCCTGTAATCGTAGCATTCTAGGAGGCTGAGGCAGGAGGATCGCTTGAGCTGAGGAGTTCAAGACCAGCCTGAGGAAGAGCAAGACCCCATCTCTTCTAAAAACAGAAAAATTAGCCAGACGTGGTGGTGCTCACCTACAGTCCCAGCTACTCGGGAGGCTGAGGCAGGAGGATCACTTGAGCCCAGGAGTTTGAGGTTGCAGTGAACTACGATGATGCCACTGCACTCTACCCAGGGCAAGAGAGCAAGACTCTGTCTCAACAATAACAACAACAAAAAGAAAACAGGCAAAAGACTTGGACATGTCACCATTGAGAATATACAGATGGCATATAAATAAGTACATGAAATATGTTTGACATCATTAGCCCTTAGGGAAATTCAGATCCAAACCATGATGAGATACCAGTTCACACCTACTAGAATGGCCAAAATATAATGTGGCCAAAATACCAAGGATTGGGCACAACTGGAACTCTCATATGTTGTTCAAGCAAAAGCAAAATGGTACAGCCACTCTAGAAAACATTTGGGAGTTTCTTATGAAATAAAATATACCTAGCAACCTGACTCCTGGTTGTTTATCCTAAAGAAAGGAAATTTGTGTTCACACAAAAGCCTGTACATGAATGTTGATAGCAACTGTATTCATGATCACCAAAAACTGGAAACAACCCAAATGTGCTTTAACAGGCAAATGAATAAAGAAACTTTGGTACATTCATAGAGTGAAATATTACTGAGCAATAAAAAGTGCCAATTCCTGTCTCTCACAGCAACTTAGATGGATGACAAAGACATTTCGTGAAGTGAAAAAAGTCTGTCTCAGTCGGGCGTGCCTGTAGTCCCAGCTACTTGGGAGGCTGAGGCAGAAGGATCGCTTGAGCCCAGGAGTTGGAGGCTGTGAGCTACAATGACGCCACTGCACTTCATCCTGGGCTACAGAGCGAGACTCTGTCTCAAAATTAAAAAAAAGGAAGTCTTTCTCAGGTCTCATGCCGAGTGATTCCACTTAGGTGATAATCTCCAAAGACTTACTGTGACGGAGAACATAAATGGTTATCAGCTCTAGGGGAAGGGGTTAGTACAAAGGAGAAGCGCAAGAGAGTGTTTTGTTATCGTGGGTCCCTATTGCTGTGGTGGTCCCATGAATCAACACATGTGTTAAAATGCTGCTTAAAGCTGGGCACCTTGAGGAAGAAACAGTCAATTTTATTATGTGTCTATTTTTTTTTTTTTAAGCCAGATTGGCTGGGTTCCTTTCCCAGAGACAGATGTCTATGCAAGCTGAGAGAAAACAGCTTGGAAGTCGCTATCAGTCACCCCAGGGAGGGAGTCCTGGGGGAGCAGGCCGGCCGGCCCGGAAAGCATGCTAGTGGGCTCCAGTGCCGTACAGGGGCTGTTCGACTCCAGCGAGGTATCCAGCACAGGCGAACGGACTTGGATTTGGGGGTTCAGGTCTTGATTTGGTTGACTTTGAGGAAGTCACCTAAGTGTGTCTGCTCACCTTTGAGAGGACCATGTGATCTTTCTCTCAGGGGTTGTGGAGATGGAATCAGGCAGCCATCCTGTGGCAGCTCCCAGCCTGGCAGGGCCACCAGTCACCATTGTCTCCGGGGGAGCCAGCTGTGGCCTGGGAATTGGCCACAGAGAGCAGGAGCCGCTGAGATGCTGGGACTTGGCTTGCTGGGCCCGGCCACTCTGGGTTCTGCCCCACTTTCCCGGGACCTCCCATCCTCAGGAATGCACGTGTCCAGCAGGCAGACCTTGCTCTGCTGACCCCGCAGCTCCTGGCTGTTCACTGTCCAGGCACGAGGGACGGCTTTGGCTCACGCCTTGCTCTGTGCCCCGTGGGCACCTGGCTCCACCTCTCTGAGCCTCCACTTCCTCGGCAGGAGATGGTGGGTGATCATTGTGCTGTGCGTGTCGTGAGGGTCAGAGGTCATGCACACGACAACACCCCTGGGCTTGCTGCCTGCCGACCGTGGGGCCCCAGTGAGCCCCTGCATCCCCTTCCCGACCCCTGCCAGGTGGAGAGAGGGAGGGGACCTCCCCTGCCGTCCACTGAGCTGCTGTCCTTGCTTCCCGGTGTCCGCAGACCTACATTTCCCAGTGGCCCTGGACACTCCTGCTCCTGGCTGTCAGCGGCTTCTGTAACTTCGCCCAGAATGTCATCGCCTTCAGCATCCTCAACCTCATCAGCCCCCTCAGCTACTCGGTCGCCAACGCCACCAAGAGAATCATGGTCATCACGGTGTCCCTGATCATGCTGCGCAACCCGGTCACCAGCACCAACGTCCTGGGCATGATGACGGCCATCCTGGGGGTCTTCCTGTACAATAAGGTGAGCCTGGGGTGGGGGTAGGGGCGACCCTTCAGTACTGGGGGAGTCGGGAAAGGAAGGGGCCTCCTGGGAGCTGGAGGGCGGGCTCCAGGTCACAGCTTTGCCACTGGCTAGTTAGGCACGGCCCACCCTGCCCTGGCCGTCTTTTCCTGCATGGACGGCCTCGCATCACTCCAGCTGTGCCCTCGGGCCTGCCGAGGCTCGGCTGGGATTTCTCTCCCTCCTCGAGAAGGATCTGTGTGGACTACTGTTAAGTACGTGGGATCCAGCAGGGAGGACCTGCCTTCCACATCACCCATACTGCATGGTCTGGTCCAGTAACGCCACCCCCCCCCCGCCCTGCCCGAGCCCCGTCACTTGTGTCGGCCTCGAAGCCTGTTTGGCTTTGAATTGTGAGCTCCCCCCGGGTCCTCCGGGCGTGTCTCGGCAGATGAGCCCGACTGTTTCATTGCTCTCTTTCCTGTGCAGACCAAGTACGATGCAAACCAGCAAGCCCAGAAGCACCTCCTCCCCGTCACGGCGGCAGACCTGAGCAGCAAGGAACGTCACCGGAGCCCCCTGGAGAAGCCCCACAACGGCCTCCTCTTCCCCCAGCACGGGGGCTATCAGTACGGCCACAGCAACACCTTAACAGATCACTTCCAGTACAGCCGGCAGAGCTACCCAAACTCGCACAGTTTGAACCGTTATGACGTGTAGAGTCCAGGGGGCAGGACGAGGACGTTCTGCGACTCCTCCCCCACCCCCAGCAGCATCAGGAACTTCTGACAACCAGTGAACGTACGGCCCAGCCGAGGGGCGGTGCGGAACTTCCTCACGTCAGAAGACCCTGGGCTTCCCCGCCCGCCGGCAGCAGCAGGAAGTCATGCCTGCAGTGGGCACGGCCGCAGGCTCTGGGCAGAGGCAAAGCTGAACAGAGACCGGCATTTTACGCTCCGTCTTCCTGGAGTCTGTCACCTGAGGGCTGTGTCCCTGCAGAGATCTTGGCCACGTTGTACCTGTCGTTGTGGAATTACCCCCCGGGCGGCATATTTCAGAGCTCTTGTTCTGCCGTACAGATGACATTCGGGGCCCTGCCGGGGAAGGTGGGATCGCCGTGGACGTGACCATGGACCTGACGAGAGATGGTTTCGGCGGCGGGGGGCGGGGCTTTAACTCCACAACTCAGATGCGCGTGACGCAGGCGCCGAGCGGACGAGGAGCCTGTGCATTCGGATCGTCTCCAGCTCAGAGACGGCCCCGGCTTCCCAGTCATCCCCGTGGCAGTTTGCAATTCCTCGCAGACGTGCCAAGTCCAAAAGCTGTTGCAATTAGCGTCCAATTTCCTGGCGCTGGTTCTTTAACCTGCAAGTGAGAGCTGGCGCCCACCCAGACCCAGAGGGAAGGGCAACGGCTCCCTCTCTGCCCTTTTCCTCCCTTGCCAGAGCAGAGCACTTCTCCCAGGGTAGGAAGAAGAATGGATCTTTAAGAAATCATGTTCAATATTTCAGGCTCTACTTACGTAGCACTTATTGTTTTTGCAGAGTCTTCCCTGATTCTCGAGGACTGGGTAGGATGTTTGATAGGGAGACCTTGATTTTATGATGATGTCGCATTTTTCTAAGGGATATTCTGTAGTTGTATGTGTTCGTTTATGTCTTAATCCCCATGAGGGGATGACACATTAGGACTGGCTTATGGCTCAAAAACGGTTTTGTTTCTAAATGTTTAAAACCATGAAAAGTTCCTATTTGTGATGCCTGTCTGACAAATTTTGGTATTTAGTAGGAAGCAATGAAGTTGGAGTGTTTTTGTTTTGTTTTGTGTTTTAGAGTTAGGGTCTTGCCATGTTTCCCAGGCTGGAGTGCAGTGGCACCATCATAGCTCACTGCAGCCTCAAACTCCTGTGTGCTGTGTTGCCCAGGCTGGTCTCAAACTCCTGGCCTCAAGTAGTCCTCTCATCTCGGCCTCCCACAGTGCTGGGATTATAGGCGTGAGCCACTGGCCACAATGAAGTGTTTTGAACTCCTCTCAATGCACAGTTGCTGAAAATGGAATGAATCAAGAATATTAAGAATATTATTATTTTTTTTTTCAAGAGACAGGGTCTCATTCTGCCACCTAGGCAGATCATAACTCCCTCCTGGATGCTCAAGAGATCCTCCTGCTCCAGCCTCCCAAGTAGCTAGAACTACAGGTGTGCACCACCACACCTTCCTAATTTAAAAAATTTTTTTGCAGAGATGGGGTCTCGCTATGTTGCCCAGGCTGGTCTCAAACTCCTGGGCTCTAGCAATCCTCCCGCCATGGCCTCCCAAAGTGCTGGCATTATAGGTGTGGCCCAATTCTTTATTTAAAATCAATAGAACTGCTGGCCGCTTATGCTAAATATTTTGCAAAATAGACCAGACCACAGTGTTTGGATTCCTTGACCTGTTTTTGTGTTTATGTTAGGGTCTAACTCACGTCCTGTTTAAAGGGAGAAGGGGTGAGCACCAAGCTAGGGTTTGGTTTGCCAAATCAGATTCTTCGATCAAGAGTAAGTTGGGGGCCGGGCGCGGTGGCTCACGCCTGTAATCCTAGCACTCTGGGAGGCCGAGGCGGGCGGATAGTCCTGAGCTCAGGAGTTCGAGACCAGCCTGAACAAGAGCGAGACCCCGTCTCTACCAAAAATAGAAAGAAATTAATTGGACAGCTAAAAAAATATATATAGAAAAAATTAGCCGGGCATGGTGGCGCATGCCTGTAGTCCCAGCTACTCGGGAGGCTGAGACAGTAGGGTTGCTCAAGCCCAGGAGTTTGAGGTTGCTGTGAGCTAGGCTGATGCCACGGCACTCGCCCCAGACAAGAGAGTGAGACTCTGTCTCAAAAAAATAAAAAAATAAAAAAAATAAAAGGAGAAGGGGTGAGCACCAAGCTAGGGTTTGGTTTGACAAATCAGATTCTTCGATAAAGAGTAAGTTGGGGTTTCGGCAGAATCATATCAGGAAAATTATAGGACCCTGGTAGGTAACCCAGTGCGCCAAGGTTCAGGTTGTGGTCTCAGTATTTTCTGGCTTCATGAAAGAAGCCATCGGCGGGGCTCCCACCCACTGAGCCCTCTCAGAGGGGACTGCTGGCTTGACTTGTGGGGTCCTTGGGGATGGCTGCCTTCTTTCTAAAGCACCATGCTGGTCTCTCGCTAGTACTTGGAAAGCGTGAGCAGGAGATGGGACAGCGATTTGCCCTTTATCTCCTAGAGGGTGTTTTCCTGCTCAGAGAGGAAGTGGAGCAGCTTACGTTCGACTTCTTTTTCTTTCTTTCTTCTTTTTTTTTTTTTTTTTTGCTTTTGATTGGACGTTTGTATTTAAGATGTTAAGTTTTGTCAGCTTGCGAATGGGCTACTCCCGGAGAGGTCACTGGTTCCCCTACTTGCCTGTGAGTTTATGAACCACCAGCCTCAGGAGGGTCCTTGCTTATTCATCTGTTATGTGCTTTATAAACACCTTGGTCCCAAGTTTTGAGATCATTGCAGTGTAAAGTGGGAAGAGGTGGTTCCGGCGGGTGTTATTCGTGAAAAGAACTTGCTGGGCGCCTTCACCAGAGGCAGTAAGGTCTGCGACTGAAATTTTCTCCATAAATGGGGATCATTTTGCACTGTGAAGGTATTACAGTAGTTGTCTATATGATTATAGTACCTGATTCCTTGGACATACAGTTAAACTCCAAAATGAATTATGCCTCTATCCAGGTTTAATGAAATTTCTGATGTTGCTGGAATTTGTAAATGAGTTCGTTTTCCTTTTCCAGTGCAAGATCTGCTGGAGAGGGGAAATGACTGGTTTTATTATGGTTTATAAATTAATAAACGGGATGTTTAATTCTGTACATACACTGGAATGAATGAGACAATCCTATTAGACCAAAGCATCAGATAAAAGACAAAGGTGTATTTTTGAGCCTCGAAGGTTCAGAGTTGACGGCCTCTCGAAGGCTGGTTTTCCCAGCCACTCCGCGCCCTGGCCCCGGGCCCCGCTCCTGCGTTGTTGGCATTTGCAGCTGTGTTCTTGCCTTCCTCGCTGCTGGGGTTTGTGGTAGAGAATTTAGTGTACCCGTCCATGGCGTGGTCTGGCCTGCAACACCAACTCTAACCTGACTCCTTCGTTTCGCAGGAGACACCGCAGCTCAGAGGGCGTTAAATAGCGTTTGTTCACTATTAGGAGACTCAGTGTGGAATTTTTAAGCACCTTATTTTAAGTCATTCGTTGTAGGGAAAATGCAACCCCTGTTACAAAGGAGACAAGCCAGATCTGTTCAAGCGAAGATGCATTTGGGAGTTTGTGTTTTGCTGTTTGGCCTGCATCACGCAACAGCGGGCCGTTTATTACCGCAGGGCACAGCCACACCTGAATACCTTAAGGTCTAACAGCCTGAGGGACGCAGAACATTAAATTATTAAAAGACCAGAATATTGTTAGACTTTTTTTTTCAATTGTCACCTGCTTTCAAGACTTAAATGCTACACTGTTCTGTGGGAATGACACTGTGTATAGTCATTGATGGCATTTACCAAAAATAAAAAACAGTCTCCAGGGATTCAAGATGGGTCCCGATTGGCCAGCGAGGGACTTGTTTTGAGTCACCCTGTCTTCAGTGTGCCCAGCACCAAATGTGGAAGAGGCAGAAAGAACAAAGCGACCTGGCTGTCATGTGCAGGTGTATTGCAACCTTTTTTTATTCTTCTGAGCCAAAAATTAGGACATGCAATTTAGTTTATGAAATAGAATAAAAATAGAATCAGAGCTAAACAGTTAATGACATTTCTTTATTGAACAGAATAACATAGGAAATCCAGGAATGCCGTGGCAGCTGTGCTTATGAAACTGTTGTTGAGTAGTGACAGCTGAGACTCGAGTGCCCGAGTACTCGACGCAGTGGTGAGCTTTTCATGCACAATCCTCATAATACCTTTTCGTGAGGTTTATTAGCCTTGTTTTACAGGGGGAATACAAGGTCCAAGGGCCAAGTGACTTGTCTGGGATCACACAGCTGCTTAAATCTGACTCCAAAGCCCATTTTCCCCCATATTACTCAAACCATTCCCAACAAAATTTCTTTCAAACACGGTTGGTGAACGGTTGTGAGTTTCTGCTAAAACAATTGCCCATGTCCTCTTAATTCATAATCTTTTTGGTTCAGCAGTTTACTAAGCACTTACTTTGTGCCAGGTAACAGGAAACAGGTATGTAAGCTACTACCTTCAAAGCACTGTTTAATTTATAGATGTGCGGCTAAGTAGCATGGGGTACCATGTTGGAGGTATGTAAACAATGCTAAGGAAGCACAGAGCAGGGATTTGAGGGGCATATGGGAATGTTCTATTTGACTTGCATTTGCAATTCTGGGGTGTCAGAATCCAAGAGGTTTGCAGAGTGGGCAATGGAAGCAGAGAAAGTTAAGCTTGGCCCATGGAACAGGCCTGGAACCCAGGAGTGTCTGTCTGTAAGCCCAGGGCCTTGCACCCTGCATAGCAGCCATGACAGAGTGAGCTGGGTTTTCTCCCTCACCTTTGTCATGTACCCCTAAGCGTGAGTGAGTGGGACCAAAGGTGCAGCCTCTCACTGCACTTGCCTGGGCCTCAGTGCGGGTCAGACCCTAAAGCCCTTGTCTGGACCACTCACATGGCGTTGCAGTCTGCTTCTGCGATTACAACAGGGCCCCAAGGCTCTGCCCTGGGACAGGGTCACCACTGTTTAGCAAGGGGTCAGTCAGGTCCTGTTCTGCTTAGAAATGGCCCTGCTGACACCCCAGCCAGACACCAGAGTCCTGATTCCCCCTTAGGTAATGTCCTCTCCCAGATACTGGAATACTGTTTGCCTTCCCTCTAGGCACCTCTTTGTGACCCCAAGTTTGCTGGTGACATGGACCATCAGGCCCAAGGAGTGCTCCTTGCTCCAGGACAGAGGCCCTCTCCAGTGTCCCCCAGACTCAGCCTCTCTTCCCAGGGAAGGACAGGACCATCTGTTTCCAAACCCTTCCTCCTGTTGTGGCTTCAGCTAGCTGAGGACATGTGGATCAGTAACTGCAGGAGACCTAGTGACAGTCACACACACTTTGGCTTTACTGAGGCTATCAGTCTGGTCTAGATTTCCTCAGTCACCCATACATTTTAAATAACTTATTGCCAATATTTTTCTTAAGTATGAAACAAATTGTTATTTTTAAAAAGTTACCTATACTATGCACATGTCAAAAAGGCTGAGGTAGATGCCTATACAAAAGGGAATAACTGCCAAAATGCTGAGTGAGATATAAACGGGCTTGTGAATACATAGCTTGTATCTGGAAAAACAGACAAGAAATCAGACAACAGCACTTACCTCTGGAGAGGAAATACATTGTTTTCTCAAAACGGCATATTATTTTGTAACCAGCTCTTTGGGAAAAAGAAAAGCTAATATGCCAAAAACATTTCCCTGTATTATTAAATATTCTCCCTTGATTTTGTGTTTGTGTACATGGTATGCTAGCATTCTGTTAGAGGGATGTACCATAATTAACTAATCCCTACTACTAGATGTCTGAATAGTTTGCCACTTTGCGTCTGCAGTGTGGAATCCAGCACATACTTTGGATTTAGGGTAAGTTCTTCAAAGCATGTGTGCATATGGTTTTCTTCCCACTTTCCTTCTTTGGTGGGTCCGTTCGGCGGGTTCATCTCACTCGGGGGGTGCACATTTTACTTGTTTTACTTAAAAGTCTTGTAGTTTCCAGGTTCTTGGAGGACATCTCTGCAGCAGCCTTTATGTCCACCAGCTCTTTCTACTGCTTTCTTTTCACCAATGGATTCTGATTTGGCCCCTTGAAATGAGTTTGGGAGAGGCCCCTGAGAGGCTTGTATTTTCAGTCTCAGATAAATGGCATTTTCAACAATCTGAAATGAACGTCTGAAAGTAGTCATCATGGGTGTACTGTCTTTCTGGACAGCAATCACGCAATTATCAGCAATGAATGTTCACATCCTTTGAAGTCCACACGAGTTATGTACACTAAGACACTCCAATATAGTGGCCTAAAAATGGAAGCAACCCAAGAGACTCCACAGAGTCCCATTTCCAATAAATTGTGGTAAATCCCACCTTCAGAGTCCCATGCAGCCTTCAAAATGACGGATTCATTAGCCTGTTTTGGTTAGAAGATCCTGTTAAGAATCTGACAGATGCTGTGTATCTTTAACCCATGAAAATGCGTGTATGTACAGTCTTGCTATCAATTCCATTAATTCATGGTTCTCTGAAGTCCATCCATGGGAGAGTCCCAAGTTAAAACTTCTTGACGTAGACCGTTACTGGCATGAAAAGTGCCCGCACTATCCAGGTGACTGGCTGTTACGTGAACAGCAGCATCCTGCACTACCCCTCCGACTGGAGTAGGCACATAGCTGGCTCCTCGCTCAGATCTCAGTGTAAACGTCATCTCAAGAGCCTTTCCTGACTACCCTATCAGTGTGGGCCCCACCCTTCCACTTGTCATACTCCAGGCGCCCTGTTCTTTTCCTGAATAACACCTTTGTGATGATATATTTGTTTACTGATTTATAGGTCTCTGCCCCCCCGCCCCAGAGTGGGCTCCACGAGAGCAGAGCTTAGGTCTGACTTGGTCATCACGGCATCCACAAGCCACATCCAGCCAGCCACCTGTTTCTGAGCCAAGAATGGTTTATACAGGAGAATATCTGCAGTCAATCCACAACAGGGAAGATGAACTTGAAACCCCAATTAAGTGACACGTTATCCCCAAAAAATAATTCCACTCTTCTCGTGAGTAGACCCACGTCTTAGTCTGTTTTGCATTGCTATAAAAGAATACCTGAGACCGGGTAATTTATAAAGAACAGAAATTTATTTCTTGCAGTTTTGCAGGCTGGGTAGTCCAAGGTCAAGAGTTTGCATCCAGTGAGGGCCTTTTTGTTGATGGGGACTCTGCAGTCCCGAGGTGGCAAAGGTAGTCACATGGGCAGGGGGCTGAGCCTGCTAGCTCGGATCTCTTCCTCTTCTTACAGAGCCACCAGCCATGATAATCCATTAACCCATTAATCCATAAATGGATTAACCCAATCACGAGGGCTAAACACTCAAACCACAGCAACCTGTATTTAAGAAACTGTACTCCGTTATATTTTTAATTTCACCAATATAAATTTTATGGACATTTCTCTCTGGTTAGATAAATAGCTAAATAAGATCCTCGATCTTGCTTCCTAGCCAGCAAAGTCTAAAATATTTGTTCTTTGGCCCTTTTATAGAACAAGTTTGCCGATCCCCACCCTAGAGCAGTACTTGGCATACAGTAGGTAATCCGTAAGTGTCTGATGAAAAAATATTGTAACAATAAAAAGAGGCTGGGCGCGGTGGCTCACGCCTGTAATCCTAGCACTCTGGGAGGCCGAGGCGGGCGGATCGCCCTGAGCTCAGGAGTTCGAGACCAGCCTGAGCAAGAGCGAGACCCCGTCTCTACCAAAAATAGAAAGAAATTATTTGGACAGCTAAAAATATATATAGAAAAAATTAGCCGGGCATGGTGGCACATGCCTGTAGTCCCAGCTACTCGGGAGGCTGAGACAGTAGGATTGCTCGAGCCCAGGAGTTTGAGGTTGCTGTGAGCTAGGCTGACGCCACGGCACTCGCCCCAGGCAAGAGAGTGAGACTCTGTCTCAAAAAATAAAAAAATAAAAAAAAAAAAGGAATGTAAAACACGTGTGCATCCATTTGCGTAGAAAAAAAAAGAGGGAGGTGTAGCCAACCTAGTGTTGGCAATGGCCATTTCAGGAGAGTCAGATTACAGGAGAAGTCCACAGCAGAAGTTTGTTGATTCTGGTTATCTTTCCCCACAATTCACAAGTGTTGGCTTCACTTTACAAGCAACGTAACTGCACCTTTTAGGAAAGCGCTGTGCCCTCTAGGCCCGCGGTTTGAGGTCGGGGGAGGGTGGGGGAGTTCCCTCGCCCCAAAGGGTGGAGCGGAAGAAACCGAGGAAGAGCTTTTGAATCTAAATATGCCCAGTTCCAATGCCCCTAAGCCTCCCGGTTCTGCTCCACCTCCGGGCCGGCTGGGGAGGCTGTGACCAGCGCTGCAGCCCGGGGACCTCCCGCACGCACCTCACCTCGTAGCCTCCTCACTGTGCCCGCAAGGAGAAAACAGAGACCCGGGAAGGAACTCCCCAGACCTCCGGTCGAGCGGATACAGCGCCCGGCCACCCCCTCGCCTACGATGGAAGCCCGTGGGGACGCTCCAGCCGCCGCCAAATGCCGCTCGCTACATTCCAGGTGTGCCGCGCGTCGCGCGCCAAGAGCCGGGTCTGCGCACGCGCGAGGAACTCCCTGCGCATGCGCACCGCTAGCCCTCCCAGAAGCCAGGCCTTGCGCGGCTTCTTCCCGCCCGCCTCCTGCCCTCACTTCCGGGGTTTCCCGGCGACGGCCGTAAGTGGCGGGCGGAAGCGGCGCGCGAAACCAGCCGTAAACGGCCCTCTCGCGCCACTTCCGGCCGGCTTCCGCAGACGGCGCTGGTGGGCGATCGTGAGGCGCCGCAGGACGTTCCCCGCGGCCGGAGCCATGGAGATGCCTCTGCCGCCCGATGGTGAGGCCCAGGCCGGCCCAGAGACCGTTTCTCTCTCCCTGGAATCCCCTGTTGGCCGGCCCCGCCTCCCGGAGTTCCCGGGCCTGGGAGGGGGCGGGGCTCGGCCTCGCGGCTTCGCCTGCGGCCTCTCCCGTGGGTCCCCGCATTCCCGGCGAGCGTGTGGCCCCTATCGGGACCCGTACAAGGGCGGCCTCTTCGGGGTCCACCTTTAGGGTCCCCAGCAAGGCGGACGGGGGCTGGCGCGCCAGGGCCCCCGGGTTTGGGCGATCCTCGCTGACGCCTCGCGTGGTCTTTTCTCCGTTCTCCAGACCAGGAGCTTCGAAATGTCATCGACAAGCTGGCTCAGTTCGTGGCTCGCAACGGGCCCGAGTTTGAGAAGATGACAATGGAGAAGCAGAAGGACAACCCGAAATTCTCGTTTCTGTTCGGAGGAGAGTTCTACAGTTACTACAAGTGCAAGCTGGCGCTGGAGCAGCAGCAGCGTGAGTTCCCTCCAGCTCTCAGGCCCCCCCCAGAGCGATTCCTTTCTCGGATTCCAGTCCGGGCTGTGCCATAAACCGCTTTCTTTTGGGTCGCATAGTTTTTCTACGTGAAGTGGGGCAGCTCGGCCTTGAGGATCCCTTCCGCTGTTCCCAGGGCCCTGCACCAAGTGGCTGCCGGGTCTTTGTGTAATGGAGAGTGAGGTTATCAATCCTTCTGGGCCCCGGATCTGGGAGTCCTCTTTTGTTTCGCAGATGTGAGGACTGAGATCAGTAGAACTATAGTGACTGTTTCAGTGTTTTCCAGGGAGGAAGTGATACAGGCGGGACTGGAGCCCTCGGGGCAGGCACTGTCCAGCCCCCATGGGCTCTCTGTGGGTCCTGCGAGGTTTTTGTGCATTTCAGATGACTGTGGTCCAGGTCGAAAAAGAATTGTTCCGCTGGGTTTTAGTTCTAGGCAATTGTTTGTCCTTGTTTACTCAGTCGAACCTCGAGATTCCTGCCCTGCTCTGAGTTTAAGGTGCCGGTTCCCACCGATGCACAGCTGGCCTTTGAATAATGGATGAATAATCATCAGGTGGTAAAGTTCTTAAGGGCAGGTTCCACATCTGTCACGTTCAGTAGCAAATCCCCAGCCTCTGGATACGTTGTTTGAATGAATGTGTTAGATGGACATTAAGAGATGGATGCTTCCTGACGCCAAACAGACTTTGTTTGGGTCAATACATAGCACATAGTAGGTGTTCAATAAAAAGGTTGTAAGGCTGACAGTAGGGTGATACAAAGGTGCAGGAACTTCAACAAGCACCGTGTTCAGGGATCCGTGAGAAGAACCATGGGAGGCCCAGCATGGCTGGAACATAGAATGTATGTGTATTGCTGGGTGCGGTGATTCGAACCTGTCGTCCCCACTGCACAGGAGGCTGAGATGGGACGATCACTTGAGTCCTCACTAAGGTCCATATCAATATGGGAGCAGGGGACTCCCAGGTTGTCTAAGGAGGAGTGAGGCTGGGTGCCGTGGCTCACGCCTGTAATCCCAGCACTCTGGGAGGCTGAGGCAGGAGGATCGCTTGAGGCCAGGAGTTTGAGACCAGTCTGGGCAATGGCAAGATCTCTCTACAAAAAATAAAAAAATTATCCAGGCATGGTGGTGTGCACCTGTAGTCCCAGCTACTCGATCACTTGAGCCCAGGAGTTTGAGGTTGCAGTGAGCTGTGATGATGCCGCTACACTCTAGTCCAGGCAACAGAATGAAACCCTTTTTCCAAAAAAATAGAAAAGGAACGTGTGTATAGAGGAAGGTTTGATCCAGTGTTTCAAATGCCAGGGGAAAGTCTGGGTTTTCTCCCTCAGCTCAGGGGTTTTTCCGATGCCTGTTTAGGTTTGAGATTGGGATAAGGGGTCAGCTTATGTGTTGTTAGAGCAATCCTTCCTTAGCCCCAGCATGCCAAGTTCAAAACCACTGGTAAAGGCAGTGGGCAGCCACGAGAGGGTTTGTGTGGCCAACATGGCGGACAGGCTGGAGGAACCAGCCTGGGGAGCAGTGAGGCCAGCAGGGGGCACGAATGGGGCAGTTGGTCTGGTGAGAGGTGGTGGGGCTGATTAAGTCAGGGACTGAGTCCGAGGGAATGGACGTGGGGGAAGGTGAAGTTACGGGGTAGAATCCTTGAACTCGGGCACCAGGTAGATATCGATGACGTAGTGCCATAACGGGGCAGGGGAAGAAGAAGCCCCAGACAGTGCCTTGGCCTGAGTAACAGAGCCGAGGGCGGCTTTCCCTACAAGGGAGCCCACGCCCACCTTTCCCACCCTGGAGGGTCAGAAATCGGGGGCCACTTGGGAGTCGGTGCCGTAACAGCGAAAGGAGAAGGTGATTACAGCAAGGGAAGATTGGGGCCAGGAAGTGCTTTCTTTGGGTGGTGATGTCTTGGTTGGTGTGTCAGAGTTAGCCAGGTGGAAATGAGGGGAGAACAGTGTTCCATGCAGAGTAAAGAGCCCTTGAAGGGAGGGGGGGACCCAAGCTGGTGGTGGCCGAAGCCCAGAGTAGGAGGGATCTTCAAGTGGCCAGAGTGAGGACGCAGAGAGGGGAGGGCTGGCTTGCCCCGGGGCCAGGAGTTCATCCTGGAAGCTCAGGGGAAGCCCCTGAAAGATTTCCGGTCTGTGTTTTGAAGCAGCGGTGGCCACAGTGCAGCCGGCCCTTCACCCTGGTCGTGTGGGAAAACCGAACCTCGGGACTGTTCTGGAATGGAGCTTTGAAAGCTCTGTGGTAAAGGACCAGATTTTGTTTTTTAAAATTGCCAATTTGGGCCAGGTGCGGTGGCTCGCGCCTGTAATCCTAGCACTCTGGGAGGCTGAGGCGGGCGGATCGCTCAAGGTCAGGAGTTCAAGACCAGCCTGAGCAAGAGTGAGACCCCATTTCTACTAAAAAATAGAAAGGAATTAGATGGGCAATTAAAAATACATAGGAAAAATTAGCCAGGCATGGTGGCGCATGCCTGTAGTCCCAGCTACCCGGGAGGCTGAGGCAGGAGGATTGTTGGAGCCCGGGAGTTTGAGGTTGCTGTGAGCTAAGCTGATGCCACGGCACTCTAGCCCGGGCAACAGAGCCAGACTCTGACTCAATAAAAAAAAAAAAAAAAA